>VMDO01010063.1:9016-73741 GCA_007922755.1 Pedetes capensis
TAGGTGCCGTCGAGTCGGTATCCGACTCATAGCGACCCTCTGTACAACAGGGGAAACACTATTGTCAGTGCTTCTCTGCTGTTCATAGGGTTTTCAATGGCAGATTGATTTTTGGGAGGGGGTTGCCAGGTCCTTCTCCCAAGCCTACAACTTCTGGTGTTCCCAGGTGGTCTCCCATCCAGGTACTAACCAGGCCTGACCCTGCTTAGCTTCCGAGATCTGATGGGATCGGATGCCACAGGGCTACGGCTGCAGGCCTAGTTGTTCTGTAGTTTCCTCTTTATTTACCGAGACTCTCCCAAATCCAGTGACTGTGAACTCCCAAGACAGGGATCAGTTCTTATAGGCAGTTCTCAACTTATGAAAGGGCATGTTCCAAAATGTACCCAAGAATACACACTCCTCCAGAAGCAATTCTATAAGGAAGTCTCATTCCCAGACCTATGTAGCACATAGTACAACACCAGCTGGAACTCTGTGTGGTGGGCCATAGAGAACAAGGGAGGAGGAGAAGGAGCAGCAGCTATAAAATTTTTTTTACTTTCTATCCCTACTCCTCCCAGAAACAATCCCCCTCCTCCACACAAGTAAATATCAGATCAGCTCTATATTAGAAGGGAAAAAAATAATTTTCATGAACAATCCCTTAAAGTGTTTATACTATTGAAAAAAGAATGCTTGTGTTCCCCCAAATAAATCTCTTCTCTGGAGGACTCGCTAATGCAATAAAGAGAAGTGGGATGAGGGAGTAAGGTTTACAGAGGAAGATAACTTGTAGGGTGGCCCTATGCAGGTCCACAGCAGCTCTTCTCAACCCTGGTTCTGCCTTGACCAGTGAGTCCACCAAATCTCCAAAAGACCTACAGTTTTCAACAGTGGCTTCCCTGGAAGTAATATTGGCATTTCCAGTGGTATGGAGGTAGAGTGGGGAAAGAGATTAGTAAGTCTAATGTTTGTAAGGCAGAGGCTTCCTGTGTTTCCTTTCATGCCCTGTAAGCAACCATAATAGGGTGACCATACAATTAGTCATAAAAAGTAGGACACTTTTGAGAGTGAAAGGGGCACTATTAGCAATTACATGGGAGAGATACCTCTCTGTGTCTCTGTCTCTCTTTCATGCTGTTGCCATAATAATGTCAGTGGTTGCTTTTAGAACCCCCAGACTGCCCTCTGAGTGAGCGCCCAAGCCACAGTAAGATAATAGCCTCTGTATCTTTTGATTACATCTCTTTCTTGACTATAAAACATTATTGTACTTGATCATATACCTTATGAATTAGAATTAGCCTCTAATGACCTGTTTCCAAAAAGCAAATCTCCCTTGAAGGATGATTTGCCACTATTTAGGAAAATAAGATATTATTTAAAATCTTCACTACATCTCAAACAATCACAAAAATAAATTTTGAATGGATTAAATCCAGATTCATAAATTAATCCATTTAACAATTAGTTCTTGAATGTGTCAGCCACTGTTCTAAGGCCCTAGGATAAATAATGAACAAAACAGTTAGGAATCCTTGGGCTTACCAGGTGTGGTGGCATGCACCTATATTCCCAGCACTTGGGAGGCTGAGGTAGGAGAATAAACCCAAGTTCAAGGTCAGCCTGGGCTACATAGCAAATTTCAGGCCAGCCTGGGATACACGGCAATACTCTGTCTCAAAAGAAAAAGAAAAAGAAATCTCTGCCATCTTGAAACTTACATTTCAGCTGGGTAAGAAATTGAGCAAGTAAACTATGTAGTATGCTGTTTCTCCCTTGTCCATGGGGGATACATTCCAAGACCACCAGTGGATTCTTGAAACTGCAGATAGTACCGAAAATGTATATATATATATATTTTTCCTATACATGTATCCTTAAGATAAAGTTTAGCCTATAAATTAGGCTCAGTACAAGATTAATAATAATAATAATAATAATAATAATAATAATAAGTATATAACAATTATGACATACTATAATAAAATTTTTAAAACTTATGAATTATTCATTTTTGGAATTTTTCATGTGATATTTTTAGGCTATGATTGACCTGGGATAACTGAAGCTTTGGAAATTAAAATTATAGATGAGGGGGGACTATGCATGTTAGAATGTACTGAGTGCTATGAGAAAAGGGAAGAGGCCCAGGGGCTTGAGAGGGGTAGGTAGGGGAAGGTAGCAATTTAAAATTGTGTGAACAAGACAAACCTTGTCAAAAATTGAGCAAAGACTTAGAGACGGTGAGGAAGTTTGCCCTGCTGATAGCTGGGGGGAAAAGTCAATCACCAGTACAAATGCCTCAATCTTGGATGGGCTGGGATTTAGCTCAGTTTGTAGAGCACTGCTCTGCAGTCTCTGCAGTCCCCAAAGAATGGGAGCTTGCTTGACTAGTTGGTGACTCAACAGGGAGAGTGGTGTGGCTAGAAGCGTAAGTATGGTAGATGAGGTCAGAGAGGTGACAGAGTTGGTGAGAAAGATCAATTTCAAGGTCTTCTAGGCTAGTTTTTTTAATATTTAAAAAAATTTAATAATATATTTTATTTAGTCCAATGTATCCCAAATATCATTTCAATATGTAATTAGCATCAGAATTAATATTTTGCTTTAATTTTTCATGCTAAGTTTTTGAAGTCTTATGTGGATGTTCTCTTTATAGCATATCTCAACTCAAACTAGCCACATACCAAGAGTTCAAAAGCTATATGTGGATTGTGGCTGCTATTTTGGACAGCGCAGCTCTAAGAGAAATATAGAAGGCACTAGAATTGACTTTAGCAAACTTAAACACTTTTTACTGCCCTCCATCAATGAGCTAGAATGCATTAACCAAGGCATTTAATTTGTGGGCTATGAATTTCTAACCTATTTTACAGACTTTAGTTTTTTATTCTGAGAGAAGCTCAGAAGTAGTGGGAGATCTGAGCAAAGGTGAGTCATAATCTACATATTAAAAGAGTACTTCTGGCTGATATGGTGAGAGTCAACTGAGAAGGGACAAGAGTAGAAGCAAGAAAACCAGTTAAGGGGCTATTGTGATGATCCAAGCAACTGGTGCTGACACCTCAGACTAGACAGAGGGCAGAGAAATCGGGGGAAGTGGTCAGTCTCTGTATAGCTTTTGAATATGGAGCAAAAGAATTTGCTGATGTATTAGATGTAGTGTATGAGAGAAGAGGATTCAATGGTGACACCAAGACTTTGGTCCTGAGCAACTGGAAGGACAGAATTGCTATAACTGAGATGGCAAGAGGCAAAATTTTAGAAGCATGAAAATGTATATAACATTATATATTATTTCACATACAGTACCATGTGTCTCAAATTTATCACAAATGCATGCAATTGTTAGTCGTGTTGGAGGTTCTGTTGCGTATTCATGCCTCCATTGTCATTGTACTTCCACAATGTTCTTAAGTTTCAAATACCACTTCAAAATAGTCTTGTGCTCCTCAAATGACAACTGTGCTGCCATTTTCTTTCACTGTCCTGCCTGTCACATGGTGGCACTGGCATTCATTTAACACCATCTTTTGAATGGACATCGTACTACACATTCCTACCATAATTCAACAAAAAGTAATTACATAAATAACATCTCTCCAAACATGAATACTTTTTTGGCATTCCAGTATTTTTTATCTTTAAAATAATCATCTTGGGAAAATGGAGTTTACTTCCTTATATATTTTTTATGGTTTTATGTCATTTTTAAAATTTTGAATTATATATGGATGGGCACAATCCAGTCAGTGCATAGAATCTAAATATTTTATTTCTGTTGCAATGGTTACAAAAAAAGTGTTCTCAAAAATCCCTTAGGGAATCACATCACCATTCCTTTTTCCAACTGCCAGGCATCTCTTGTTATCAGCTCAAGTGGCTCTGCAAACTCCGTCTCACATAGGTCACCCTCTGTATCCAAACCTATGCCACTTACCAAGCACTGATGCTGGTGCCCTCATTATAACTCTGAATTGGGGTGTTCTTTATTCAACCTTCATTCCACTGGTAACAAGTCCTATTGATGATAGCTCTAAAACTTCTCTTCCATCCATCATCTCTTTCTCCTCTCCTGTACATACTCCTGTTCAATCCACATTATCTCTAAATTAGAAGGTTGCTATAGCTTTCTAGCCCATCTCTTGGCCCCTAATAGTCTTCTCTCTCAAATCCATCCCCTTGTAACCCTGCCAGATAAATTTTCCTAAAATCCAATCATGTCATTCTTGTGCTCAAAAATCTTCCATGACTCTCCATCACCTTTTCTACTACATATAAACATTTTTATCTGGCATTTCACTGATATTCTGCCTTTTCTGCCTACTTGCTGTTATTTTTAACAACAAAGACTATCTACGAAGTCTTATAAGTGATCTCCAGACAAAAGTGAATATTCTTAGTGCCTTGCATTCGCTATTCCCTTCTCCTAGATCACTCACTCCATCAAGCCCAATTGTCAAAATATCGATTCATTGGATTGTCTAGTGATTCCTACATGATGTAATATCACCTTTACAATATAGTTAATATCTTTCACACAATGCATAAGAATATCATGTCTATTCATGCACTTGTCTTCTTACTTCTAAGTCTGTAAGCTCCTAAGGAGGAAAGGGACCATGTTTCATTGATTTTACTCATACTCACATGCTTCTTTTAGCCAGAGCTTGTAATAAGTGCTTTATGCAGTATCTGACTTAATCCTTTCAACAGCCTGATGAGGTAGGTAGTCTTATTATTCTCATTTTTAGGTGAGGAAATTGAAACACAGGGAAACTAAGCAATTTGCACAAATCTCATATATAGCAACAGGTGGACTCAAGACACACATTTTCATTCTTCTTATCCCATCCCAATTCCCATTACATGGCCTGTGTCATATTTCATATGTATAGTAATATGGTGTTCTGTTCTCTTCAGGTGATATGTATTGGTTTTCTATTCCCATTCTTTACAGCATACATCTAGTGAGCAGCCAGTTTTATCTTATTTAACCCATTCCCTAATGTGCAATGGCTGTCAGCCATTCCTCTCACAAAAATATGGCTGTTGTTGGGTCAAATTTCATGCACTAGTAATCACCTTATTGCTAAAACTGAGGCTCAGAGAGAAATCTTTTGAAGATCACGTAAATGCTAAAACCAAGACCTCAGCAGAAGTCACGTGATTCTGGAGTATGCACTTTTAACTTTGGGCTAATATGCCATGGCTTTAAGGACCAGGCTTGGTATTGGCACCTAGTAAGCTCTTAAGAGATGCCTGCTGAATTCCATTTTTTCACACTCATGGTATCTCAAAATGACTATTTTGAAGGATAGCATTCATTTGAAAGTAAATTATCTCATATATTTGTTAAAAACCAAACCTAAAATCAAATCATCATTAGCATAACAATAACATACTTCCTTATTCCAGGTTAATACTGAGCTGCCTTGAAAACAAGACATGGAAAAGGAAGCAGTGCATAATTATACAATTCTTTAAACCAAGAAGTTGGAAATCCCAGACAAAGGACTCGAAAATGTGAAACTCTTAAGTGAATTCTGTGATGCTGCTTATGCAGTGAGAGTCCCGTTTGTCCTGCCATACCCACATACAAAGACTAGAATTTCTCTCAGAAATGAACCTAATATGAACAGGCAGTCCCTAAATGTGCCCTCTGTGTATCTTATTGGAAATCTTACAGAAGCTCCTAGAAAAACACCAGAAGTAGGCCTTCAATAAGGCTGTGAACAGGGATACTTTAGAGGTATATTTAAGAAGGGCCATGAACGTTCTTGTCCACTTAAATTTGGGAAATATTTCTTTCCTGTCCTAGAAGGAAGAACCACATAGAAAGTTCTCCTTTGACAAATCATGTTTCAACAATAAGTATGAGTCAGCTTTCGTTGAGTAGCCTGGGATTGCTTACCTAGCGATAGTAAGGAGACTGGAAAGAGTTAGTACCAGGAACTCTATGTTAACCGATAGTGTGACTCAACTTGCTGTGTACATTAAAAGTGTTTGGGGAAGCCTACTCCTAGGCAATTTGTGTTGACGCACTGTGCAAACATATGTCATAAAGTCTGCTTCGAAAAAAATCACACGTATGCGCAGTTCTACAGTATCCAAGCACGCGCATGCACACACACACAGACACATGCACATGCACACGCATGCACATACATCCTTATTCAACCCAAAGGCATCCTAGACCTTCCAGTTCCCTTCATGCAGGAGAAGTCAAGCTGAACTTGACTTATGAAAAGTCACATTCTAATGTACAATTGCAGGGCCCGTGTATTTTTTTTTAACCAATCACATCCAACACTCCCTAAAAATGCCATACCTGAGTGAAATTAACCCTAAAAACAGATCCTGTGATTGAAGTCAAAGACTGAATGATTTCATAATTACCCAAGCTGGTTAAAGGTATCTGTGATATAGTAAGGGCTACCAAAGGGGAAAGCTTACTCAATGACAGGCCCTGGGTTAAGCATTTTTATGCCTTTTATTTCACAATAATCCTGGGAAGGAGGTATTAGTTATATTCCTCATTTTACAGATGAGGAAAATGAAGTTCAATGAGGTATTTGGCCTTTCATTGGTCACACAGCTTGGAATTGGCAAAACTAGGACTCAGGCCCAGGTGGAGCTGCTCCAAAGCTCATGCCATTGCCCATTATGTAATAAGACCTCCTGGCACTGGACAAGGGACAGTAAAGTACAACATAGTCCTTGCTTCCCAGGCTCATGCTCTTGTCAGGAAGACAAGAAAAATACACACAAAATAGGGATTAATACTAAGGAATGTACTACTATGAAAGGCAGCATCATGTGACACTGACAACAAATAAATACAAGTTCAAAACTCTGTGGTGCACAGCTATAATCCCAGAAATTTGGGAGGCTGATGCAGGAGGATCATGAGTTCGAAGCCAGGGACAATATGTGCAATTTAGCAAGACCCTACCTCAAAATGAAAAAGGAGCTGGAGGTACAGATCAGTGGTAGAGCACTTGCCTACCACAAGGGAGATTCTGGGTTAAATTTCCTGTTGTTGTCATTGTTAGGTGACCTCTAGTAGCATCTGATTCATAATGATCCTCAAAGGGTTTTCAATGGCTGATTGTTTCAGGATTGCTTTGGGAGTGGATTGCCACATCCTTCTCCCATTTTTGCAGTGCTGGGGATCAAACCGAGGGCCTTAGAGACCTCAGAGAAGCACTCTACCAACTGAACTAAACTCAAACAACCTTCAATCTCCTAGTACTATAAAAAAAAGTGGAGGGTGGAAAATTTGACCAGTAGCTGGGAATGTCTACAAGTCCCCAAGTTCTCGTTGCTGAATGAGTTCCATAGGGTCTACCTGCCAGGAGATAGGGAAACTAAAAGGATTTGAGCAGGATTTTTAAAAAGTTAATTGAGGCATAGTAATTGTACATATTTATGGAGTACAGTATATTATTTCAAAACACATATACAATGTGTAATGATTAAATCAGAGCAAGATTTTTTTTCAAGGTGAAGCTCTAGAACAGACAATGCAAAAAGGTAGCATTTCAGAATGCAAGAATGACAGAAAAGCAAAGAAACAAGATTATTTGTATGGGAGAGCTGGAAAGAAATCAGCATTTAAGAACATCTAAAAATGAAAGGGGCTGAGGTTTAGCTCAGTTGGTAGAGTGCTATTCCATAGTCTCTGAGGACTTGAGTTTGATTCCCAGCACCACAAAAAATGGGAGGATGTGGCAATCCATTCCCGAAGCAATCCTGAAACAATCAGCCATGGAAAACCCTATGAGGATAAATATGAGTCAGACCCAACTCAACAGCACCTAACAACAACAACAACAAAAGAACTGTTAAGATGGGAGTCAGGCATGAAGGAGCTTAGAAAGTAGGCAACAAAAGCAGGAGAAAACAGCAAAATTGGCAATTTCTGTTGGATTCGGCTTAAAGCAAAAGAAGCAAACAAAAGGCTGGGAGAGGGTTATTATTTGTGTATTTGTTTTGAGTTCTGAACTGTGTTTTGCTTGTGCTTTGCTTTGGCTGTCTTTAGTTTGCTCTTGTGTTTGTTCTAATGAGAGGCAGCATAGTACACTGACAAAGAGCATGGACTGTAAAGCCAAGTGTGATGGTGCACTACTCAGGAGGTGGAGGCAGGAGGATGATGAGTTCAAGTCTACAGTTAGCAAAACCCTGACTCAAAATAAAAAGTCAAAAATTGGCTGGGATGCAGCCTAGTGGTAGAGCACTTGCAAAGTGTGTGCAAGGAAGGCCCTGGATTCAACCCCCAAGGATGAAAGGGGAAAAGGAAAAACATGAACTCTAGATTCAGGCAGCTTGCCTTTGAACTCAGGCTCTGTCACTTACCAGTTCAGAGACCATGGGAAAATTACTTAAATTCTTTGTTTCATTTTCTTCATCCACAAAATGAGATATAAGAAGACGTATTTCATAAGACTACTCCAAGAACTATAACTTTAGGGCTGGGTATGTAGTTCAGTGGTAGAGTGCTTATCTAGCATGCACAAAAAGATTTCTGATTTGCAAAATGCTTAGAACAATGCCCTCAGATAGTAAGTACTATCAACACACTTGTTGTACAAATATAAGGGTCATTCATTACCAGCATTGACATGTGGGAAATTTCTAGTATCATTTCTTGTAAAGATCTTTCTCCTAAAAGAAAACAACCCCGGCTAGATGGGTTCATGCAGACAGATTACAGCCTGACAACAGTTGAGGACAGCTGAGCAATGGCTACTGCCTTTAGATGGGGCCCACACCCTCCAGCTCTCACAGGTCCCACCACCCTCTGCCCATTGCTTGGGATACTGGGATTCCTGGTTTAAAGGGAAAGGAACATCCTGGTTCCTACTATGCCTCTATACAAAGAGAGCTCACAAAGGAAGGACTCTGAGCCTGGAAGTCAGGCCTGGTTGAGCTCACAGTCTGCTCTAACCCTAAGAGAAAGTATCTATCCACCTCCCCCAGCTGGGCTCCCTCCTTAACCCCAGGCATTGAGCCCTTGATCCCCAAAGCCTCCTCTACCATCTCACTTCTTCCTGCCCAGTTCAGCAACCCAGGTGGGAAGCAGGACTTAGGGCTTCCACAATCCTTTGCAGCAGCAGCACTGGAAGAAGCCCAGAGCTGAGATGAGCCAAACAAGAAAGTGCAGCTTTCCTGAGTTGCCACACCAGGACAAATTGTGTCCTCCTTATGCGTGCTTGGTGGATTAAACTGCACCTTAAGGTCTGACAGGGCTGGGATTTAGCTCAGTTGGTAGAGCACTGCGCTGCAGTCTCTGAGGTCTCGAGTTCAATTCCCAGCACCGCAAAAATGGGAGAAGGCCCTGGCAATCCATTCCCAAGGCAATCCTGAAACAGTCAGCCAGTGAAAACCCTATGAGGGTTGCTATGAGTCAGATACCGACTCGAGGGCACCCAACAAAAGCCACTACCTACTGTGTTTTTGAATAAGCAGCCCAGCTATGCTTCCCCGTGGAAGGGCATCTTGAGGGGCCCAGAAGGCCCAGATCCAGGCTTAGGCTTCAGCTGGCCCACTATGCAGCCTGAATGATGTGGCAGCACTGGAATGTGGAGTCCTTGGCCTTCATCTCACAGAGTGCCAGGCTTGCCCTCGGCCTCCCAGCTTGCCTTAGAGGCAGAGTGGGGGAACAGGATATGCGTCTCCTAACTTTTCTGGTGGGACTTCCTGGGAGAGGGAAAGGTGCAGAGACTTGTTCAAAGTAGCAGCATATCTGATGAATAACAACTTGGGAGCCCTTTCCAACTGGGTGGAGGCGCAAAGCCTGTTGCCAGGCCCAATCAGCAGGAAAGAACTTTGGCCAATCTCCACAAGTTCATGATCCTCCCAAGGCAAATACCGCATGTTCTGCTAAGTGACCTGCATCTGAGAGCTTGTGGGAAGGATTTTAGGTGAGGAGACAGCTAATGGAAGCATATATCTGTAGGGAAAGGTGTTGGGATCTGTGTATCTCTCCCTAGAGAGGCCACCACTCCACTGAGGCAGGGGAAAATCCCTGATCCCATTATCCAGCTGGTCTGGGTGTTCGGTGGTGATTAGGTGGGTTAATGACAACATGGTCTGGCCCTCCATTACCTCTCTGACCTCATATCCCAGCACTCTCCCCTTTTCTCACTTTTGTGTAGTCACTCTAGCCTCCTTGCTATTCTTCAAACATGATAAATGTGCTTCTGCCTCAGCGCCTTTGTGCTTGCTGCTTCTAGCTTGTATGACCTTCCCCGGCTGTCTGAATGGTGTGTCCTTTCCCTTCACTCAAGACTTTGCTCAAATTTCACCTCAGAGATCCCTTCCCCAACTACCCTCTCTGAAAGTGCACCCTCTATCACCTTACCCTACTTTTATTTTCTCTTCATAGCCTTAATTGCCATCTTACATTGCAGTACATATTGTGTTTAGTATCTTCCTTCACTAAAATAGGATCTCTGCAAGGGCAGGGACTATGTCTGGCATGATCAGTTCTGTATCCCCATCCTGTAGGACAGTCCTTGGCACATAATAGGTTCTCAATAAATATTTAGTAAATGAATGGATAAGAAGATAGAGAAGGGGATTTCTATATTTTTCTTGGTACATGTTTACATAGAGCAGATGACACATGTATTTGGTTTATTTATTCATTTTCCAAACAAATATTTCTTATGTAACCTTATGACCCATGCTTTCTACTCAGTCTAATGGAAAATAAAAATGAATTGATAGGAAATGACAAAAACAGTGCAGTAAGTAATAACCAGGCTTTTTGAGAGCATGGAGAAGGAATTGATGAAAGCTTTTCAAAGGAGATAGTATGAAGAATAGGAGACACTAGTCAGGAGAAGAAAACTGAAGTGAGGATGTGGAATACAGCACTCAAATCAGAGAGAGAACAACATGTGCAAGAATATAAAGGCTCATCTAGCCAATATTTCAACAATTGGGCCACAAAGAATCAAGGAAGAAGAGATGTAGGTAGAAGGAAGGCTGGAGACCAAGCAAAGACCCTCGTTTGAGAGCCTTGCTGCTATTCTAAGTATGGTACCCACTTCTTACCCAGGGAAGATATGTTCTGAGCTCCCCAGCGGATGCTTGAAAATGTGGCTAGTATTGAACCCTACTGTTATGATTTGGATATAATGTGCCCCCAAAAGGCTCACATGTTGAAGGCATGGTCCCCAGCTGGCGGATCCACTCATTGGAGGTGATTGAATCATGAGGTCTCTGACCTAATCAATGTGTTAATCCCTTGATGGATTCATAAACTGATGGCATTACTAGGAGGTGATAGAAATTAAGAGGTGGGGCATAATTGGAGGAAGTAGGTCACTGGGGGTGTGCCCTGGAAGTATTTGTCTTATCCTTGGTCCCTTCCTGTCTGGCTCTCTGCTTTCTGGCTGCCATGAGGTGAACATCCTCCTCTACCACATTCTCCCACTGCCACAATCTTCTGCCTTGCCTCAGGCCTAAAGCAATGGAGCCAGCCAGCCATGGACTAAAATTTCTGCAACAGTAAGCCAAAATAAATCTTTCCTCCTTGATGTTACTTCTTTCAGGTATTTTGTCATAATGATGAAAAATCTGACTAGCACACCTATATATGCTATTTTTTTCCTATCTATGTTAGGATTCCTAGAGAGTACCACTGTGATAGGGGGCTATCTTGTCTTCCCGGAGGACCAATATCTATCCTCCAGGGTATGGGAGCCCCAGGGGATAGAGAGGACCACAATGGCAGGGGCCTCTCTGGCCCACTTGGAGAACTAACATCTATTCTCCAGGGCCAGTGACCCTTGGCCTACATCCTAGTCCTTCACTCCTCCCCCTCCCACTGACTGACCAAAGATGGCCCCCAGCCAGGCCAGCTCTGATGCAGCCATCTCCACTTTGATTGGCCACCAATCAAGGTTAGTAAGGGGACACCCTTGATTGACCTGGCCCATGGATAATCCACCTATTCAAAGTGCACCCCAAATTCACCCCCTTTGAATAATTGCCCCACCTGGCAGGTATGACCTGTCAGGGAATGCACCCTGATTGGCTACCTCCTGGCACACACCTCCTTCCCCAAAAGTTATATAACAGGCCACTGGCCACCCCCTACACCATCTTACTGTTCTCCACCTGTTATTCGTACCCCATCACCTTGAACCAGGGCACCCTACTCCTGTGGCAGACTTCAATCAAGACGCCGTGTCAAGCTCAAGGGCCCTGGAGAGCCAAAGGCACCTAGCAAGACACAAAGAGCTCCCCAATTCCTCCCAAGCCTGGGAAGGAGGGGAGAAAAAAGACGAGCTGCAAGAGGCAAGACCAATGGACCTCCAGTGTCATCCAGACACCACCAGAGCTGATTAGCATAATATTTTAAAGCTGTAGCACCATTGAAGCAGCAGCATCCCGTGCTGCTAGCTTCTGAGCTGCCACTTTTAAAGGACTGCTTGCTGGTTGCTCCTCTTTGAAGGAGCAACTTAATAAAAGTTCCTGTTCTGTTTTGTTAAGAAGGCTCCCAAAGTCCTTCCTTTGGTGTCACCGACCAGGCTCTTACCCTAACCCTGAGGGTCCTGGGACATTACTGGTGTCAGGGCAAGGCCCCAAGGCTGGAGCCGAACCCCAACACTATGGGGCCCATCATGGGGCACCCTATCCATTTTGTGGGGTGCCCTATTGGCTTTGATGAGCAGACTTCCCACAACTAGGGACTCCCAAGTACCCCTGATCATGCCAGGGGGCTCCCAAAACCCCTAGACCCTGAGAGAGACTAAGACTGTGATCAGGAACACAGCACCAGATAAGAGTACATCGGGCCCATCTGCTGCATCTGGGACTGGGTAAGAGCTACTGCCTCTTTGAGACAGCGACTACTCCAGGTCTATCCATGTTTCTGTGTGACCTCACCCTTTGTCTGTCAATCTCAGCACTATCTGCCCATGGATGTGGAGGAGCACTAACACCTACCATCTATCCACAGTTTCACCCTCTTGTCGTATTTGTTGTCTCATCTGTCTAAAATTAGGGTGCACCCACATCCCACTTTCTGTCCCTAGGATAGGATCCCTAAGTCTGGGACCCTTCCTGCACTGGTCACATAGGGGAAAATCCTACCACAAGCCTCCTCGTTAGTCTCCCTCCTTTTTTTCAAAGTCCCCAATATAGGGGCAAACACAAAAGTCCCCAGTGTAGGGGCAGGAAATACATAAAAGTCCCCCCTTATAGGGGCAGGCAAAAGTCCCCCATAAGGGGCAAACACAAAAGTCCCCAATGTAGGGGCAAGAACGACTCACAATCCCCAACAAACTGTCAATTAGGAGTGCTTGAGGTCAAAATTGACCCAAGACCTCCAATGTTTTGTTGTTGTTGTTGTTAGGTGCCATCGAGTCAGTATCCGACTCATAGTGACCCTTATAGGTTTTTCAATGGCTGACTGTTTCGGGATTGCCTTGGGAATGGATTGCCAGGTCCTTCTCCCATTTTTGTGGTGCTGGGAGTTGAACTCGGGACCTCAGAGACTGCAGCACCGTGCTCTGTCAACTGAGCTAAATCCCAGCCCCAAGACCTCAAAAGACAGCAAAAATCCCCTATTAAGGAGCCTAGTCTTGAGGGCAGTTTCCATTAAGACTTGAGCCACTTTCCTAGACCCTTAATTAAAATCTCCCTACTCCTTCATTTCCCCAATAGCAGGAGACTTTCCCCAGGAGTACACAATTGGGAAAAAGAACTGACATAATAAATAGAGAGGAAATAACACAAGAGTTAAAAACTACACCAATTACAACCATTATATCTTCCAAGGGGGAGGGCTCTCCCCCAAAAGCAACCTCCAAAGAGGCAAGATTTCCATCCAAAATACCCCTACAGAAGAAAGAACTTCCTCTGAGAATAAACCCCTAAAGAGAATATCCCCTGGAAATTCCCTCAAGTGGGCAGGGGCTTCTACTGGAAGCATACCCCCTAGAAATATGTCCCCTAGAGGAAGGATGTCTTCTGAAAAAACTCCCTCCAAAAGTCTCCCCACCCCGGAAATACCCTCCAAAGGGGTGGGGCTTCCCTCAAAAATAATCAGACTTCCTCTGGAGGTATCCTCCAAAGAGGTGAAACTTTCACTGGAAGTAGGGCCCAAGAGGGAGGAACTTCCCCTGGAAGATCACTTTCAGGAAAAGCTTTACCGAAGCCCAAGCCAACCACCACACTGTCAGGAAACAAGACCCTCCACTCCTATAAACAATTATTCGGCCTACTAAGAATTAGAAAAAAGCTCTATCAAGGACTGGATAACCATAATAGAGAATTGATGCTTTTGAATTGTGGTGCTGGAGACGTCTATTGAATATACCATGGACTGCCAAAAGAACCAACAGATCTGTCCTAGAAGAGGTACAACCAGAGCGCTCCTTGGAAGCAAAAATGGCCAAACTGCGTCTTACATATTTCGGACATGTAGTCAGGAGAGAACAATCCCTGGAGAAGGACATCATGTTTGGAAGAGTGGCAGGTCAACGGAAAAGAGGAAAACCCTCCACCAGATGGATTAACACAGTGTCTGCAACAATGGGCTTCAACATAAATAAGATGGTTCGCCTGGCACAGAATCGGCAAGTGTTTCGATCTGCTGTACATAGGGTCGCTATGAGTCAGACTCGACTCGACAGCACCTAACAACAACAACAACAACATTAAGGATGATAAAGAAGAAAGAATTAAAAATGATAACAAGAGCCCTTAAGAAAATAATAACAGAGGCCATAAACAAAAATAATGAAAAATTAATGGGAATAATAGATACTCTAAGAGAAAATAATAATACTATGACCAAAATCCTTACTGCCATTATAGATAATAAAGGGGAAAGACCTGACTTCAAAAATAAACAAATGGGTCCTAGAAAAAAGGAACACTCAAATAAAAGAAAAAACATCACAAACCAATTCTATGATGCCACTCATGGAAAACTCAAATCCTCCTGATCACCTACGAACCGGACCTAAAAAAAAAAAAGGCCAAAAGAAATTCCAGAGAAGAAAAACTAGAAAAACTTCCCTCCAAAGAGTATCCCAACAAAAAACTTCCTCCATAAGTCAAAAGGCAGTTTCCTTGGGGAGTCCCGACTAAATAGGCCCTTGAAGGAGAGAAAAGAAAAACCTTAAAGGTAGAAAAAGGGGACCCGCCAAAGAAAAGAAAGGGTCCCAAAAGGGAGAAAAGCTTCCCCTAAAAATCAAGGAAGAACCTCCAAACAGAGAGGAACTGCTTCCAAAAATAAAAGGACTTCCTCCGGAAGTTAATAAAGAATTTCCAGGTAAGGAGAACCTTCCTCCAGAAGCCCCGCTTTATAGGGAGGAGGAAAAGGACTTTAAAAGAAAATCTTCAAAGAAAAACCAAGAGATAATAAAAAACTCACAAAAGGGTAAGCCTCTAGATCTAGAGATATTATGGATTCCACCCATGATGCTGGAGGTTCTACCAAAACTGAAGTAAAGATAGGGGAAAAATACGTTAAATGTGTATTCAATGTAATAATAAACAATACCATTCTCTATAAGGAATAAATCCCTAAACGTTGGAAATTAGTCGTGGGGCCTACCCTTAAGGGGATAGGAGGTACAGCCCAAGCCTATCAAACCAAACATTGGATCCCCTGGACAAATCCAAGAAGGGATAAAGGGATAAGACCCCTAATAGCAGAAATTTTCCCTATAAACATACTTGGAAAGGATGATTACATGCTTAACCAAGCTGTCCAAGATAATACTTGAGAACATCAACAGCAGCTCCATACCAACGATCCTCAAAAAAAGAGTTACATAAAAACTACTACTATCAAAGATAATGATATTATTTATAATAACATTGTTACTAATAACAACACCCTTGATAATGACATCATTTATAGTGATATTGCTACTAATAATAACAATGTTAACGATGATGTTATTATTACTAATAATGTTATTAAAGTTGACAGACATGAAGCAAGAGAGCTTAGACAAGAATCAAGGGAGCTTAATGGTGAGACAAACAAAATGATGAATGATAAAGGCATACATTCTAAGAATGGGTTAACTTCTGTAAACAAACATACTATACAAGACACCAAATACATTAAATTAATTTGTAACAAGTGCACTTTGAGGCTTGCTAAAAACCAATTACTGGGTGTAATGATTTGTCACCCTAAGTTTTGTTTGGATTGCTCATGACATCACCTAAAAAAGAAAATTCTAGATGTAACAATGATATTAGATGCTTAAAATGTCCTAGAAAGTTTAATTTCCTTTATATTGATATACTGTTAAGTGATTATATCTCAATAGAAAAATATAAAGAATGTATGCTTAGAGATCCCAAGTGTAAATGGTATCCAACTCTAGATTGTGAATGTGTTATGACAGCAATTAGATAAATAGGCCCCTATTGTGGTGGTACTCTCTAGGAATCCCAACATATATACACACCTATAATAAAGTTCAGCTTATCAATTAGGCAGAGTAAGAGATTAATAATAACAATAATAAATAATAAAATAAAACAGTTATAACAATACCTTGTAATAAATGTTACTTAAAATTCATGTGTTGTCAATTTCTGGAATTTTCCATTTACTCTTTTTGGACCATAGTTGACTGTTGTTGTTGTTGTTGTTAGGTGCCGTCGAGTCGGTATCCGACTCATAGCGACCCTCATAGGGTTTTCAATGGCTGACTGTTTCGGGATTACCTTGGGAGTGGATTGCCAGGCCCTTCTCCCATTTTTGCGGTGCTGGGAATTGAACTCGGGACCTCAGAGACTGCAGCACAGCGCTCTACCCACTGAGCTAAATCCCAGCCCATAGTTGACTGTAGGTAACCGAAATCACAGAAAGCACAACCATGGATTAGGAAGTTAAGCCTTTAAGTTCAAATGCAAATGTCAAACATGGAAAGATTCAGCCCTCACATGCATATGATTTGACTTATTAAAAAAAAGGTACTCTTTTGAATTTAGTAGCCAATATTTATTTATATATTTAGTTAGTTAGTTAGTTAGTTAATGGTACTAGGGGATTAAACCCATGCACTCCACCACTGAGCTATACCCCCAAACCCCTTTTCTATTTTTTGTTTTGAGATAAGTTCTCACTAAATTGCATAGGCTACATCTGGCCTCGAACTGATGATACTCCTGCCTCAACCTCCTGAGTTGCTGGCATCACAGGTGTGCACCATAGTGCCCAGCTAAATTTTGTGGCCAGTATTTTAAAAACTGAAATATTTCTTATGAATTCCAGAATTATAGCTTTTTTAAAATGCCAGAATATCACACCCTGCCAGGCCCCTATGGCTACAACTGCCAGCATCTGAGCAGGAGTTGTCCCTATTAAAAAAGGTTTTGTTCTCTAGTTTGTCAGAGTATCCACTCAGCTTGTTTTACTGACCATGTTATGGATGGTCCATGTTGCCTGCAATCCCTGATGTGTCCAGGAGTGCCAAGGCTTGACACTTGAGTCTTCCTATTTCAAAACCCACACTGCTACTCAGGATATGATTAACACCTGGCACAAAGAAGGCACTGCATAAGGCTCTATTTGAAGAATGAACATACTGTTGTCTCCTACTAGAAGATCTTTCCCTCTAACTCTTTCCTGTCTCTCAAGGCCCAGTTCAAATAATGCCTCCTCCGTGAAGCCTTCCCTGATTTCAAGCTCCTTGCCATAACAGCTGTGGCTTCTGTGTCTGTGGTATGGAGGATATGAGGGCAACAGAACTTGGATGCAGAAGAATATTGGGTTGGGGGAAGCATTGGGATAGTCAGAGCTTGGCTGTAAGTGGAGGAGAACATCTGAGCTTTGAACGCTGGAATGTCTGCATCCCAGAGGGGAGCACAAAATTGGTGGATGCTGTTGGAACTGTAAAAGAACTAAAACGACTCCAGGCTTTCCGTGCTTGGAACTTTGTCTCCCTTCTTTTTATTCTCTTTTGTTTTTTTCCTTCTTTCTGTTTTGTTTTTCTTTTATACCTTTTCATTTCTTGCACCTTAACTCATATTAGACAATTAATAGACAACTAGTAACCTTAAAAAGCTTTTGAAAGAACTGTTTTTAACAACAGCTAAAATAAGATTGCCTGCAGCCATACTCATGTGGTTCTGGATCCTGCCAGATTTTAGAAGCAAAGCAGGGTCGTCCTGGTTAGTACTTGAATGGGAGACTGCCTAGGAACACCAGATGCTGTAGGCTTGGGAGAAGGATGGGCAACCCACTCCCCCAAAACAGTCTGCCACTGAAAATCCTATGAACAGCAGAGAAACACTAACAATACTGTTTTGCCTGTTGTACGTAGGGTTGCAGGGTCACTATGAGTTAGCCACCAACTCGACAGCACCTAACAACAACAACAACAACAAAATAAGATTGCACCAGTGATCCCAAGAACACACCATGACAAACTGGAGCAACTGTCTATAGAAACCTCATTCGTACTTTGGCTAAAGAAGTTACCTAATGTTGAGGTATTTGCTCCCCAATACACACAATTTAACTATTTTTCTTCTTGACAGTTTTGTGCTATGTTAGTTAGCTTATGCCTTGTGTAGCAAAATACCTGATAGAAACAACTTAAAGGAGAAAGAATTTATTTGGCTCATGGTTCAGAGGTTCAGAGGATTTTAGTCCATAGTGGCAGGGAGGCATAGGTGGCAGGAGCACATGTCAGAGCAGAGTTGTTCCCATTGTGTAAGCAGGAAGCAGACAACCTGGCCAGAACCAGGGCTGAGTAACTTTCAAAGGTGCATCCCCAGTGATTTACCTCTGCTATCTAGGTCCCAGCTCCCAATATTCCACAGCCTCCCAAAACAGCACCACCCCCTGGGGACATAGCTTTTAAGCATGACCTTTGGGAGATATTTTTATTTTCTTATTAGTAAGTTTTTAGTTAGTATACAACTTAATAGTTTCATTGTGACATATCCATACATGCATATCACTACACATGGCTCAGGTTCACCTCTCCATTGCCCTTTCAAGACCTCCCTCCCCCTCTACTCATCCCCTTCCTCCACATATATGGTCCCTCTTCTGCTTGCATGTCTTGTGTGTGTGTGTGTATATATATATATATATACATATATATATATATATATATATATATATATATATATATATATATCCCCCAGTGTCTGTCACTTTGCCACACTGTGGGGGCTTGTTTGTTGCAATGGGGCTGAGAGCTCTGCCACTGGTACCTCAGATATGAGCAAGGTTACCCATGGTGGACAGGTTTTCAGCTGAGCTTCCAGACTAAGACAGACTAGGGAGTAGGACCTGGCGAACCACTCCCGAAACAACTAGCCATTGAAAACCCTATGAAAAACAAAGAAGCACTGTCAGATATAGTGCTGGAAAATGAGCCCCCTAGGTTGGAAGGCACTCAAAAGACTACTGGGGAAGAGTTGCCTCCTCAAAGTAGAGTCTACCGTGATGACGGAAATGGAGTAAAGCCCCAGGGTGCTCAACTTGCTGATGTGGCAAAACTCAAAATGAGGAGAAACAATTGTAAACATCCATTAATAATTGGAACATGGAATGTACGTAGTATGAATCTAGGAAAATTAGAAATCGTAAAAAGAGAAATGGAGCGCATAAACATTGACATTCTAGGCATCAGTGAGCTAAAATGGACCTGCATAGGCCATTTTCAGTCAGACAATCATATGGTCTACTACACCGGGAATGATAAACTAAAGAGAAATGGGGTTGTGTTCATCATCAAAAAAGACATTTCAAGATCTGTCATGAAATACAGTATTATCAGTGATAGAATAATATCCATACGCCTACAAGGAAGGTCAGTTAATATGACTATTATTCAAATTTATGCACCCACCACTAAGGCCACAAATGAAGAAAGGGAAGACTTCTATCAGCTTCTGCAATCTGAAATAGATCAAACATGCAATCAAGACATACTGATAATCACTGGTGACTGGAATGCAAAGGTTGGAAACAAACAAGAAGGCTCAGTATTTGGAAAATATGGTCTTGGTGACAGAAATGAAGCTGGAGATCGCATGATAGAATTTTGTCAGACCAATGACCTTTTCATTACAAATGCATTTTTTCAACAACATAAATGGAGACTATACAAATGGACTTCACCAGATGGAACATACAGAAATCAAATTGACTACATATGTGGAAAGAGACGATGGAAAAGCTCTGTACAAAATGTCAAAAAAAAAGACCAGGTGCTGACTGTGGATCAGACCATCAAATTCTCATAGGCAAGTTCAAGCTGAAGCTGAAGAAAATTAGAACAAGTATACAAGAGCCACAGTGTGACCTTGAGTATATCCCACCTGAGTTCAGAGACCACCTCAAAAATAGGTTTAATGCATTAGACACAAATGACAGGAGACCTGAAGAGTTGTGGCATGACATAAAAAACATCATTCAAGAAAGAAGCAAAAAGGTCTTAAAAAGACAATAAAAGAAGAAAAGACCAAATTACATGTCAAAAGAGACAGTAGAAATTGCCCTTGAATGTTGAGCAGCTAAAGTAAAAGGAAGACATGATGAAGTTAAGGAACTAAACAGAAGATTTCAGAAGGCAGCTTGAGAAGACAAAAACAAATATTATAATGACATGTGCAAGGAGCTGGAGGCAGAAAACCAAAAGGGAAGAACACACTCTGTGTTTCTTAAGCTTAAGGAAGTGAAGAAAAAATTCAAGCCTCGAGTGGCAGTAGTGAAATATTCTACAGGGAAAATATTAAATGATGCAAGAAACATCAAAAGAAGATGGGAAGAATACGCAGAGTCAAGAATTGGTAGATGACCAACCATTCCAAGAGGTTGCATATGAAGAGGAACCGATGGTGTTGAAGGACAAAGTGGAAGCTGCCTTGAAGGAACTGGCAAAACACAAGGCTCCAGGAATTGATGGGATACCAATAGAGATGTTTTACCAAACAGATGCAGCACTGGAGGTGTTAACATGTTTGTGCCAACAGGTTTGGAAAACAGCTACTTGGCCAACTGACTGGAAGAGATCCATATTTGTGCCTATTCCCAAAAAAGGGGATCCAACTGAATGTGCAACTATGGGACAATATCATTAATATCACACACCAGCAAAATTCTACTAAAGATCATTCAGAAGCAACTGCAGCAGTATATAGACAGGGAATTACCAGAAAATCAAGCAGGATTCAGAAGACATTGGGGAACCAGGGACATCATTGCTGATGTTAGGTGGATATTAGCTGAAAGCAGAGAATATCAGAAAGATGCCTACCTATGTTTTATTGACTATGCAAAGGCATTTGATTGTGTGGATCATAACAAATTATGGATAATACTTCGGAAAATGGGAATACCAGAACACCTAATTGTGCTCATGAGAAATCTGTATGTCAACCAGGAGGCAGTTGTTCGAATAGAACAAGGAAACACTGCGTGGTTTAAGGTTGAGAAAGGTGTGCATCAGGGCTGTATACTTTCACCCTATCTCTTCAATTTATATGCTGAGTACATAATCCGAGAAGCTAGACTCTATGAGGAAGAATGTGGCATCAGGATTGGAGGAAGACTCACTAACAACCTGCGTTATGTAGATGACACAACTCTGCTTGCTGAAAGTGAAGAAGATTTAAAACATTTACTGATGAAGATCCAAGATCATAGCCTTCAATATGGGTTACGACTAAACATCAACAAAACAAAAATCCTTATGAGTGGGTCAGCACGCAACTTCACAATAAATGGAGAAAAGATTGAGGTTGTCCAAGATTTTGCTTTGCTTGGCTCTATAATCAACACTCGTGGAAGCTGCAGTCAAGAAATCAAAAGATGCATTGCTCTAGGAAAAGCTGTGGCAAATGATCTCTTTAGAGTATTGAAAAGCAAAGACGTCACATTGAAGACGAAGGTGTGTCTGACTCATGCCATGGTATTTTCAGTTGGATCATATGGTTGTGAAAGCTGGACATTGAACAAGAGAGGCAGAAAAAGAATTGATGCTTTTGAATTGTGGTGCTTTTGAATCTGTCCTAGAAGAAGTGCAACCAGAGTGCTCCTTGGAAATAAGAATGGCCAGACTACATCTTATATATTTCAGACATGTAGTCAGGAGAGATCAATCCCTGGAGAAGGACATCATGTTTGGGAGAGTGGCACGTCAATGCAAAAGAGGAAAACCCTCCACCAGATGGATTGACACAGTTTCTGCAACAATGGGCTTAAACATAAATAAGAACATTTGCCTGGCACAGAATTGGCAAGTGTTTCGATCTGCTATACATAGGGTGGCTATGAGTCGGACTCGACTGAACGGCACCTAACAACAACAACAACAAAATAAATAAATAAATATATATATTATAATATTATAATATGTATATATTATATAATATATATATATAATATATATTATATATAATATATAAAATATGTATTATTGTAATATATAATATATAATATTATATTATAATATTATAATATTATATAATATATATAATATATATAATATATATTATTATAATATATATAATATATAATATTATATTATAATATTATAATATATATATAATATATATATAATTATAATTATATGATGTTGTGTATATATACAAATATACAAATATATGATGAAGAGGGAACTGAGGCTCAGAGATGTGATGGTAACCTGCTGAAGTTTATGGTGCTACTCAGTTGGCAGAACCAGGACTCAAACTCAGATTTGTCTGTCTTTGCAGATCACATGCTTGTTGCCAGGAAACCTAGGAAAGAGTGGTCCTGGGATCCAATGGTTGGAGGAGTATAAGGAAGAACAGAGCAACTCATAGAATAGTATCAAATCCAGTCGAATATGTTAGTGAAGGCAGATAAATACAGGAAAACCTCCAGTAGATTAGCAATAAGGAAATCTTGCATGACCTTCGTGAGGACATTTCCTGTGGGTGGTGGGAGCACAGGTCAGATTACAAATAGTATAGAACAGAAAAGGAAAGAAAGAAGTAGAAACAGTGAATGGAGATTATTCAAAAAGTTTAGATTTGAAAGAAGAGAGTGATAAGGTAGTAGCTACAGGGCGGGGGAATAATCTAGTATTATGGAGGTTATATTCCCACATTAAAAGTTATATTTTAATGCATTGTTTGTTTTTTTGTGAATAAAAGGCATTGTATAAATGAGAAATAATCATAGGTAACATTTTGACATTTATGTTTCTGGCCGGTCATTGTCCTATACACACAATGCACACATTGCTTCCTTCTGTGTTTTTGGTACTAGTTTGTAATGAGCTACCTGATGTAACTTAAAGGGAGACAATTTTGAACTGAAGTGGTGCATTTGGGAGTCTTGGGACATATCAAGATTTGTGCATTTGCACGATGCTTTAGAATAAGAAAGAAATAAGAGCTAATTCACAAAAACAAAGTCAAACCACGCACATTATTTTGTAAATTGTTTTTCCATTAAAATACATAGTAAATACTTTGCCATGTTAATACATATGCTATGAAAGTTCCATTCTAACAGCTGCTTGAAATTCCCATGAGCTGTATTGAAGCATCATGCCAGGCACAGTGGCACACACTTGTAATTCCAGTGACTCAGGAAGCAGAGGGAGGAGGATCACAGGTTAGAGGCCAGAAGCAGCCAGTGTAAGGGCTCTTTGCTAGTATCTCCACATCTAGAAGATAGTTTTCAATCATAATGATAGGTTTATATGCATTTTTGATAAAGTACTTGTGTTTATTATGCATAAAATTCATTATTTCATAGCATCTAAACTTTGTAGATGTCATGAGGTAACAATATATGGTAAAAAGTAGAGCTAGTGAATTAGTCAACTTGTATATATGTCTCAATTTTTAAAAAAATTGAAGATGGGCTGGGGTGCACCTCAGTGACAAAGCACTTACAAAGTGTGTGCAAGGCCCCAGGTTTAGCCCCCCAGTACGGCAAAAACAGAAAACA
Organism: Pedetes capensis; assembly: GCA_007922755.1. Taxonomy (NCBI): domain Eukaryota; kingdom Metazoa; phylum Chordata; class Mammalia; order Rodentia; family Pedetidae; genus Pedetes; species Pedetes capensis. The sequence goes on from VMDO01010063.1 coordinate 32,958, forward strand.
AAAACATCATTTCTTTCATTGACAGCTCCTATACTCTTGCATCTCCCCTCCCCCATTCCTTCTCTCCTCCCCTCGGCTACCTTCCCTTCTCTTACTTTCCCTTCCCTTCCCCTTCACAAAAGCCATTGTGCAGTGCAATTGTAATTTATTCAGTCAAAATAGACAATATTAAATGAAGGAAATACTAGAGAAACCCTTATTTGAAAGGACAATTTTTAAAAGCTGAATGATACTTATGTTATTTACATCTAGTAGTGTGTGTGTGTGTGTGTGTGTGTGTGTGTGTGTGTGTGTGTGCCGGGAGCCAAGACCATAAGTAACTTTTTACAAGATACCCTGATGAAAAGGTGCAGGGTGTGGTGAAAATAGCAGATGTTGAGCCACAGGGGATTGTGACCTTTGAATTGAAATTACCATCTGAAAGCGGTTGTCAGGGTTACAGGAAGAGCTGAAGACTTCTGAAAAGCCCCTGGCCCTTGTGACATTTTTGCCCTGCCCCTCCCCCTCCATGTGTATTTAAGCTACAGCAAAAAATTAAAGACTTTGGAGCTTGATCAGACAGCCTGTCTTGCTCTCATCCTTGGTGTCTCTTGTCTCTCTCTCATTCATTCGCCCCCTACTCTAGGTCCCTGTTGAACAGCCCTGCGGGCTGGGGCATGTGTGTGTGTGTGTGTGTGTGTGTGTGTGTGTGTGTGTGTGTACGCGCCCACACATGTGCATGCATTAGAGACAAAAGGAAGGTAGCAGAAAGGGAAAGGTTGAAGATATAGCTGGGGACCAAGTAGGGAGGATTGTCAAACAATGGCTCAAGCTTTCTGGTAACAGAGGAAGGTACACAGCATAGATGCCAGATTAACTTTAGATGCCTATAGCTTTGTGAAGGATGTATCACATTAGCTGGAAAGAAATTGAGGTTATTTCTGGCATCTATATTTATGTCAGTCCAGGTTACTTTCTGAGAGACAGGGGTAACCAGATTTAAGACAACAGGCAAAAGGCCTAAATGGCTTCTTGGGAGAATGAGAGAGAATGCTAACAATGGGTACATGGGGCCATGGCAATGTTGAATGCCCAGTTGATACTAAATCCAATTACCATGTATAGAAAGTAGAAATTTTGATGTGATCTAGTTTGAGGGTTCTTCTGTTTTGTAAGTACAATGGACAGACCACAGGCTAAGCAGTTGAAAGTATTGGTAAGATAGTTGGGGCTGGAAATGAAGAAGAGAATTCACAGATTGTTTGAGAAATAATGGAGGGATCAAAGGCCTACAGGATTAAATGAATTTGAAGAATAACTATGGTAACAACAATGGCTAGAGAGGTGGAAGAATTTTGTTGGAGAAGTAGAACTCTAGACACCAAGGATGCTAATAGTCCAGACCACAAGACTTGAGACTAAAGATATCTCATCTGGGATGAGTGACGCTCAAGGCCTTACCAGTGCTATACCAGTGTGGAAACTCTAATGCCTGGATTTGCTACCATGTTAGTCCCAATGGACAGAGACTGTAAACTATAAGGCTGAGGGAAGTCTGGCTGTTAGGACTGGTTACCACCTGCCACTAAGAGTCTATTAGGCTCAATCCAGTTGCCCCTCATCCAGGTTGTGACCACTCCTCTTCCCCCTGGCACCTATCCTCTATCCCACCATCATGTCAATATTTTGAGTAGAGTGTCAACTCTACTATAACTTTGTAGTAGTATCTCATTGGGAAAAACTGAGTGGAGTGTACATGAATTCTCTCTGCATTAGTTTTTATAATGCTGCATGTGTACCTACAATCTTCTCACAATAATAAATTCAAGTTAAATTTATAATCGGTCCCATAATGACATGCACTTCCTTGTTCCTGGTCCAGCCAGTTACTCCTCTCCAAGCCACAAAAAATGACCTCTGTACTTTCTGGAACTATCTTACTATATTCAGCAAACCATCCTACTTCTTCATCCTCATCATCAAGAGTTCCTGTTACCCTTGAACTTAATTAAAACCTAGTGGCTAACTGTGCAGTCCCCTGAAGTAGGGCTTATCTTTACTGTTCTCAAAGCAAGCTAAAGGATGGGGTTGGTGTCCTGCTTACTTTTAGATCATTACTTCTCTATTCTCCTTAAACAAAAATTGTTGTTGTTGTTAGGTGCCATAAAATCAGGTCCAATTCATAGCAACCCTCATATGGTTTTCAATGGCTGATTGTTTCAGAATTGCTTCAGAAGTGGATTGCCATGTCCTTCTCCCATTTTTGTGGGCCTAGGAATCAAACCTGGGTCTTCAGAGAGTACCAAGCAGCACTCTACTAACTGAGCTAAATTTCAGCCCCTAAACAAAAATAAAAACTGCAAAACCCAAACTGGATTCTTTGAGGCCATTCAATTATAGCCCCTCTTCCCTTCCCAGCCACTCTCCTTCAATTATCAATGATTTTGGCCCCAGGTTCAAAGTCTTTCTTCTCACCCCAAATTCTGCCACTATCCTGTCCTGTGTAGTTTCAACATCATTAAAGATAATCCATCTGACATCTTGCCACTCAGTTCCTTCACCTGCTCACCTCAAATGTCCTTCTATTTTGCCTTAGCCACACACACTGATGGCCACACCTAAGATCTGCTTAGTATCTGAAGCTGCTTCACTCCAGAATCAGGAATTAGTTACCATCATAAATTCAAGCATCCCATCTTTGAGCCACAGCCATCTATCTATTTCCAGACTTTTAGCTACTAACACTATGATACCCCAACATGTCTATCAGTTTGCCTATTCCCAAGAAAGGGGTTCCAACTGAATGTGGAAATTATTGAATAATATCATTAATATCACACACAAGCAAAATTTTACTAAAGATCATTCAAAAGTGACTACAGCAGTATATGGACAGGGAATTGCCATAAAATCAAGCCAGATTCAGAAGAGGGCATGGAACTAGAAACATCATTGCTGAGGTCAGATAGATATTAGCCAAAAGTAGAGAATACCAGAAAGGTATCTATGTTTTATTGACCATGCAAAGGCATTGGTACTATGTGGATCATACCAAATTATGGATAACACTGTAAACAATGGGAATACCAGAGCACCTAATTGTAGGGCACTGCCTAGAGAGGCAGTTCACCCTGGGGCCTATCTAGGCCCACTTAGAGGTCTGGGGCTCATTCCCTGAGCAGTAACCTTTGCCTTACATCCAGGAACTCCTAGGTGTCAAGCTCCCAAAGATGGTGCTGGCATCCAACTCCTCTCCTCAGATCCCTCAACACCTGATTGGCTGTTTCCAAACCACCAAATGGCTCCAGATTGGACATTTCAGGAACCACCCCCAATTGGCCCTTTTTGCAAGCCCAAATTTGCATGTCTCCCCTGATTGGCCAAGGGCTGTATGGAGTGGCAGTCTCTGATTGGTTCCTGGATAGCCCCTGAAGGGTATATAAGGGCAGTGCACAGAGCAGTCAGGGTCCATTCCACCCACCAGGACAGACGAAGCAATAAGCTTTGTTGAGCTGAGCATTTGGAGTCGGTGTCTTCACTGGAAGAAAGAAGCAAGGAACTGCCATGGGCATAAACCTCCAAGCAGTCCCCAGGGACTGGCAGAGTATCTGTGAGCATAAGCCTCCTTTCTAGGCAATGCAGTTCTCCAGCACTCAGCTCACCCTCACCAGACAGCAGATCTTTGGCGGCTAGTTCCTGCTCATGGCCAGAGCAAGTCCAGTGGCAGGGCAACGCCCCGCACCTAATTGTACTCATGAGGAATCTGTATATGGACCAGGAGGGAGTCGTTTGAATAGAATAAGAAACACGGCTTGGTTTAAAGTAGAGAAAGGTTTCCACTAGAGCTATATCTTTTCACTGTACCTTTCCAATTTCTATGCTGAACAAATAATCCAAGTAGCTGAACATTATGCAGAAGAATGTAGCATCATGATTGAAGGAAGACTCATTAATAGCCTGCATTATGCAGATGACATAACTCTGCTTGCTGAAAGTAAAGAGGATTTGAAACATTTACTGAAGATCAAAGACATAACCTTCAGTATCGACTGCAACTAAACATCAACAAAACATAAATCCTTACAATTGGATCAGTAAGCACTTCATGATAAATGGAGAAAAGATTGAAGTTGTCCAAGATTTTGCTTTATTTTGTCCTACAATCAACATCCATGGAAGCAGCAGTCAAGAAATCAAAAGATGCATTGCATTGGGAAAAGCTGTGGCAAAAGATCTCTTTAAAGTATTGAAAAGTAAAGATGTCACATTGAAGACGAAGGGGTTCCTGACTCTTGTCATGGTGTTTTCCATTGCATCATATGGTTGTGAAAACTGGACATTAAACAAGGGAGAAAGGAAAAGAATTGATGCTTTTGAATTATGATGATGGAGAAGAGTACTGAATATACCATGGATTGACAAAAAAACCAACTGATCTGTCATAGAAGTAGTACAACCAGAGTGCTCCTTGGAAGCAAGAATGGCCAGACTGCATCTTACATATTTTGGACATGTAGTCAGGAGAGACAAATCCCTGGAGAAGGACATCATGTTTGGGAGAGTGCCAGATCAATGAAGAAAAGGAAAACCCTCAACTAGATGGATTGACACAGTGTCTGCAACAATGGACTTAAATATAAATAAGACCATGTGCCTGGCACAGAATCAGAGTGTTTTGTTCTGTTGTACATAGGGTTGCTATGAGTTGGACTCAACTTGATGGCACCCAACAACAACAACAACAGGATAATTATTCTTCAGTTCCTCAAGTCCCTGGATCTCTTCACTTCCTCTCATTCTATCAGGGCTCTCCTTTTTTATTTCCTTCGTTACTTATCTTGGACTCCATGGTTCATCATTTCAATTATATTCTTGCCAATAGTACAAGTTCCATTGCCTCACACTTATTTTGTAAAACCCCTATCCTGCTAACCCTAACTCTCTGTGCTCTCTGTATCTGCACCTAAGCATTGCTAAAGAAAATTTCAGAACAGGGCATACTGGTTACAAGAGGTTCAAGAACATCAATCCTGAATAGGCCCACTAAACTACTAGACAATCCTACTAATTTCTTTGGTTAACTCATTCTCCAGAATAAATATTTTGAACTTTGCCTCCTCATTCCCTGGATCTCCATGATATACCTTCCTCTCCTGTATTCTACTCACCTCTGTTTTCAGTAATTCTTCCTACATCACAGAGAAAATTATATGCTTCCATCTTTTTTTTTTTTTTTTTGCGGCATTAGGAGTTGAACCCAGGGCCTCGTGCTTGCATACTATGCAAGTGCTGGACCACTGAGCTGCACCCCCAGCCCATTTTTTTTTCTTTGCTTTTTGAGACAGGGTCTCGCTAAGTTACGCAGACTTCCTCTAGTCTTGAACTTGCGATCCTCCTGGCTCCGCCTCCCAAGCGCTGGGATTATAGGAGTGTGCCACCATGCCCAGTTTATGCTTCCATCTTCATCTTAGTCTTTTCCATTGCAGTAGAAAACCTGTTACTAGTTATCTCCAATGGCAATCCCTTTGTGTGTACATTGGATCTCTTGTCTTTCAGAAGCCTTATTTTTTCCATGTTTGTTCACATTTTCCCTCTCCATTGCATCCTTCCCAACAGGTTTAATCATATTGAAATATCTCCACTAAAAACAAAACAAAAGCCTGGCATGGTGGCACATGCCTGTAATCCCAGAACACAGGAGGCTAAGGCAGGAGGATGGTGAGTTTGAGGCCAGCCTGGCCTACATAGTGAAACCCTTTCTCAAAAATAAAATAAAACAAAACAAAAATCCTTGATTAACTGCATACTTCACTGAAGCTACTGTCCTATCCTTCACTGCCAAACTTTTTAAAATAGTTGTTGCTTCTTACTGTTATTATTTCCTTTCCTCTTGTTTACACCTCAATCCACTTCTAACTAGTTTCTAGCTCCTTTACTGTGGCAAAATAGCTTTTACTCAGGTCACAATGACCTCCATACTATCAAATCTAATGTTAGTCATTCACTTTTCATCTTACTTGACTTCTCAGCAGCACTTGATCCTGTTAATCACTTCCTCTTTCTTGAAATGTTTTCTTCTCTTGGCTTTTTAAATTGAATTTATTATTTTGAGATAGTTGTACATATACATGCAGAGTTATAAGAACCAATACAGATAAAATACATTTACCCTCCACCTGGTTTTCCCAATGACATAATACTACAAAATTATAGTAGAATATCATGCTCAAAATATGGACATTGACACTGTCAAGATAGAGAGAAATTCTATCACCACAAGGACTATTCATATTGCTATCTTGTACCCAAATGTCTCTCTCGAATCCTGGCCATAAATATTCCTATCTCTGTCCTTAACTTCTGCTATCACTAATCTCTCTTCCATTTCAAGAATGGTACATAAATGGAATCAGAAGGCATGTACTCTTTTAGGAGTGTTTTTAAATTCAGTATCTGTGATTGTTTAACTATTCACTCATTGATGGGCATGAATGTTGTTTCTAGTTTAGGGGTATTATGCATAAAACTGCAATAAACACTTATATACAGGTTTTTTGTCAATCTAAATTTCCATTTCTCTAATATAAATGCCCAAGAGTACAATTTCTGGGTCGTATGATAGTTCCATGTTTAATTTTATAAAAAACTGCCAAACCATTTTCCAGAGAGGCTGTGCCTTTTACATTCCTACCACCAACCATGAATTATTGTTTCTCTGCATCATCACTAGCATTTGGTATCATTTCTTGCTATAGTTTGAATCTGGAATATTCTCCAAATGTTCATGTGTTAAAAGCTTGGTGTTTTGCTTAGTGATACTGAAAAATGGTAAAAACTTTAAAAGGTGAGACCTAATGGCAAGCTTTAGGTCACTGGGGACATTCCCTTGAAGGAGACTATGGGACACTGATCTTTCCCTCTCTTTCATTTTGCCGCCAGGAAGTGAATGGATTTGCTATGTACTGCCAGCTTGATGGGCTGCCTTGGCACATGCCCAAAAGCAATAAGGCCAACCAATCATGGACTGAAATCTCCAAAACTGTGAGCCAAAATAAACCATTTTCTTTATAAGATAATTATCCTGAGTATTTGTTACAGTAATGGAAAGCTGACTAACACATCACAGTTTTTTTTTTTATTTTAGCCATTCTGATAGATATATAGTGATATCTTACTGCAATTTCGTTTCTCGTTTGCTAATGGGTAATGATGGTCAATGCATCTTTTCATGTGCTTACATGTCATCTGTAGATCCTCTTCAGTGAAATGTTTGCTCATGTCTTCTGCCCATTTTCTAATTGGATTGTCTGTGTTTTTACTATGGGCTGGGATTTAGCTCAGTTAGTAGAGTGCTGCGCTGCAGTCTCTGAGGTCCCGAGTTCAATTCCCAGCACCACAAAAATGGGAGAAGGACCTGGCAATCCACTCCCAAGGCAATCCTGAAATAGTCAGCCATTGAAAACCCTATGAAGGTTGCTATGAGTCGGATACTGACTTGGCGGCACCTAACAACAACAACAACAACAACAACAACAACGTTTTACTGTTGAGTTCTGAGTGTTATTTGTATAATTTAGAGATGAGTCTTTTTCCAGATATGTAGTTTGCAAGCATTTCCTCCTGTGCTCTAGTTTGTCCTCTCAATAGTCTTTCAGAGCAAAAGTTATAAATATTGATTGATTCTAATTTTTCCTTTTATACACTGTGCTTTTGGTGTGAAATCTAAGAACTTTTGCCTTGCCCTAGATCGCAAAGATTTTCTCCCATGCATTGTTCTAAAGTCTTATAGTTTTATATTTTATACTCAAGTAGATGATTCATTTTAATTTTTGTATAAGTGTGAGGTTTAGGATATTTTTTTCTTTTTGACTTATGAATTTGCATTTGCTCCAATACTGTTTGTTAAAAAGGTTTAACACTGTTGTCAAAAAAGAATCTGAACATACTTATGTGGATCTATTTCTGGATTTCTTATTCTGTTTCAATGATCTACATATCTGTTCTTCCTCTAATTTCTCACTGTCTTGATTACTTATAGTTACATAATAATCCTTTATATAAGACTGTTTTATTTATCATTATATTCTCAGAGCCTTGTACAGTACCTAGTAAAAGGTAGATACACAATACATTTCAAAATATTTCTGAGGTAGAGCATTTTGGGGTGGGGACATTGTTGAGATCTATGCTATCTAATGGAAATTTCTGTAATGAAGGAAAAATTTTTTATTGCAAATTTTTAATGTACAACTAAATGTGTTTCATTCTGACATGCATTTAGTTGTGACATTTTCCTACATACATCTTCTTGTACTTTGCACAGATAAGTTCCCCCTTACCCTCTTGTGCACTTCCTCCTCCCATCCCACCCCCACCAAAGACCTTGCTTCCATTTGCATGTCTTTTTGTGATAATATTTTTCTATATATCCTTGGATCCCAATTATGTTTAAGACCGAAACTTTTTCTGTAGTGAACTATCTTTTTACATTGTCAGCACTATTACTTGAATTTTCTAGCCCATCCATATTATTACCATTCTTTGGTATTATTGGTATTACTATAATTATTTCCAGAACTATTAAAGTTGGGCTGTTCTACCTGAGGTTGTCCCCTCCCCCATTCCTCACTCCTCCTTATTCCTCCTCTCCCCCCACTCCTTTCCCAGGATTTCCTCCTTTTGCTAGATCCCTCCCTCCTTCTTTTGCACTCCCCAAATTGTCCCATCTCCGCTAGGTAGACTTTAGCTTTTTATTATGTTCTGAACCCCACATATGATATTTTCCTTCTTTTAATTTTTGATTCAGCTCCCACATATGAGTGAGAACAAGTGGTATTTCTCTTTTGGGGCTTGTGTTCATTCACTTAAAATAATTTTCTCCAATTCCATCCATTTTGATGCAAATAGCATTATTTCATTTTTTTTGATTGCTAAGGAGTACTCCATTGTTCATATGTACCATGATTTCTTTATCCATTCTTCTATTGATGGACATTTTGGTTAATTCCATATCCTTTCTATTGTGAAAAGTGCTGCATTGAACATGGTGATGCAGGTGTCTCTATGGTATGATGACACATCTCCCTTTGGGTAAATTCCCAATAGTGTTATAGCTGAGTCATATGGTGGATCTATTTTTAGTTTTTTTTTTTTAAGATACCTCCATGTTGATTTCCAAAGTGGTTGGACTAATTTACATCTCCACAGGAATGTAAGAAGATTCCCTTTTCTCCACAACCTCGACAGCATTTGTTGTTATTTGTTTATTGATCTTGGCCGTTCCTACTGGAGTAAGGTGGAATCTCAGAGTTGTTTTGATTTGCACTGCCCTAATGGCTAGGGATATTGAGCATTTTTCCATGTTTTTCATGGCTTTATGGGACTCTTCATTTGAACACTGTCTGTTTGGTTCCTTTGCACATCTGCATATTGGTTTATTTATTTTCTTGGGTTTTTTTTTTAATTCTTTATAAATTGTGGTAATTAGACCTCTGTCCGATGTATAGGATGTGAATTTTTTTCCTATTCAGTGGGGATTTCTTTGACTCTGTTAATTGTTTCCTTTACTATACAGAAGCTTTTTAATTTCATGGAATCCCATTTATCTATTCTTGTTGGAATTTCCTGAGCAATTGGAGTCCTATTAAGGAAATCCTTTCCTATGCCTATATGTTGGAGCATATTTCCTATCCTGTCTCCTATTAATTTTAAAGTTTCTGGTTTTATGTTGATAACTTTTATCCATTTTGGGTTAATTCTCATACATACTGAAAGATGTGGGTCACTTTTCATTTTTCTGCAAGTGGATATCTGTTTTTCCAAGCACCATTTATTGAAAAGGCTATCCTTTTTCCAATTTACTTGTTTTGCTCCTTTGTCAAAAATTCAGTGACTATAGGTGTGTTGAGGTATTTGTGGATATTCTATTCTGTTCCACTGGTCTTCAGGCCTATTTTTGTTCCAGTACCATGCTGTTTTTGCCACCACTGCCCGTAGTATAGCTTAAAGTCAGGGATTGTGATTCTACCTGTACTAATTTTGCAGCTTAAGAGTGTTTTGGCTATACGTGGTCTTTTGTGATTCCATATGAATTTATGGTTCATTTTTTCTATTTCTGTACAGTCTGTCATTGGGATTTTAATGGGGATTGCATTAAATCTATAGGTTGCTTTTGGTAGGATATCCATTTTCACTATATTGATTCTCCCAATCCAGGAGCAGGGAAGGCCCTTCCATTTTTTAGTATTCTCTGCGATTTCTTTCTTTAATGTTTCAAAATTTTCTTTGTAGAGGTCTCTAGGGTCTTTTGTTAGACTGATTCCAATGTATTTAATTTTCTGGTGAGCTATTGGGAAAGGTATTGTATCTGTAATTCCCTTCTCTTCCTGCTTACTCTTGGTGTAATGGAAAGGTATTGATTTTTGTATGTTAATTTTATATCCTGCCATTTTGCTAAAGGAGTTGATTAGAACTAAAAGTTTTCTGGATGAAGTTTTGGGGTCCTTTAGGTAAAGTATCATGCCATCCTCAAATAAGGACTTCTTCATTGCCAATCTGTATCCTTTTGATTTCTTTCTCTAGTCTGATTGCCCTGGTGAGGACTTCAAACACAATGTTAAGTAGAATAGGAGAGAGTGTGCATCCTTGTCTTGTTCCAGATCTTAAAGGAAATGGTTTCAATCATTCTTCATTTAATGTAATGTTGGCTGTATGTCTGTCATAGTTGGCTTTTGTGATGTTATTTGCCTGTTATGCCTATCTTCTCCAGGGTTTTTATCATGAAAAGTAGTTGCACTTTGTCAAAGGCCTTTTCACCACAATTGGGATTATTTTTGTTTTGATTTTTATTGCATGTGATTTTGTTTTGAAGTCTCATGATATGTTGAATTATGTTCATTGATTTCTGTATGTTGAACTAGCCTTGCATCTGTGGAAAAATCCCACTTGCACATGGTGAATAGTCCTTTTAATATATTGCTGGATTCTGTTTGCCAGGATTTTTTTAAGGATTTTTTTATCTATGTTCATAAGGGAAATGGGTCTATAATTCTCTATCTTAGATGTATCCTTTCCTGGTTTAGGTATCAGGGTGATGGAAGCTTTGTAGAATGAGTTTGGGAGTGTTCCCTTCTTTTCTACTTTTTGAAATAATTTCAGGAAGACAGGTATTATATCTTCTTTGAAAGTTTGCTAAAATTCTGCTGTGACCCATCGGGTCCTGGGCTCTTCTTTGTTGGGACATTTTTTATTAGCTCTTCTATTTCAGCATACGTAGTGGGCTTATTTTGGTCACTTATGTCTCCTGGGGTTGGTTTTGGTTAATCATATGTGTTAATAAGTTTATCCATTTCTTCTGTATCTTCATATTTTTGAGAATACAATCTCTCAAAGTAATCCCTTATGATTTTCTGTATATCATTGTAGTCAGTGGTTATGGTCCCATTTTCATTTCTAATTTTTACTATGTTGGCTTTTTCCCTTTTTCTATATGATTATCCAGGAGAGTGCCTATTTCATTAGTCTTTTCATAGACCCAGCTCTTAGTCTCATTAATTCTTTGAATTATCTTCTTAGATTCTAATTGAGATACTTCTGCCTTTATCTTGGTAATTTTTTCTGGATGCTCCTTTTAGGATTGATTTGTTCTTGATTTTCTAGCATCTTAAGGTGCATCATTAGGTCATTTATTTGCCCTTCTCGACCTTATTGATGAAGGCACTTAATGCTATAAACTTACCTCTTAAAACTGCCTTTGCTGTATCCCATATGTTTTGGTAGGACGTGTTTTCATCATCATTTGATTGCAGGAATTTTTAAATTTATGTTTTGTTATTTTCAACAATCCATTGATCATTCAGATGTGTATTATTTAGTCTCCATGAGTTTGTAAAGTTTCTGGAATTATTCTTGTTTTTGAGTTCCAATTTTATTCTGTTGTGGTCTGATAAGGAACAGGGGATTTTTTCTGTTCTTTTGTATTTCTTGAGGAAATTCTTATGGAGTAGTATAGGATCTATTTTGGAAAATGTTCCATGTTGAGCTGAGAAGAATGTGTATTCCCCATTGTGTGGATGGAATACTCTGTATATATTTGTGAGATCAAATTTGTTTAGGGTAGAGATTAGATTCATTGTTTCTCTGTTGATTTTCTGTTTTGATAACCTGTATATTGGCAAAAGAGGGATATTGAAGTCTCCAATAGTTATTGTGTCTGGTCCAATAATGTTCTTTATGTCCTGTAAAGTTTGTCTTATAAAGCTGGGTGCCCCAGTATTTGGAGAGTATATATTTAGTAGCATTATTGATTACTAGTTGATAGTTCCTTTTAATAATATGTAGCGTCCTTCTTTATCTCTTCTAATTAGTTTTGGATTGAAAGTTAATCTATCAGGGAGAGAGAAGATGGCAGATAGATAGCATATGCCTTCTGACCGGGAGTAGAGGGAAGCCTTGATTAATGGTTTGGGGCACACATTGACTAGATAGACACAGTGATGGTTTACATTGGAGCCAGCAGAAGGAACTGGGTGAGCATTGAGATTATGGATCAGGGTCCAGGAGATCTACACAAAGGGCAGCATCTGAGTTATCATTTCACAGATGGTGGATCGCCAACACTGAGAGAAGACTCCATGCATGAATCCACAGGTACCCGGACCCTACATGGAATACAGTCTTGGCATCACATCAACACCCTGTCGACAGGACACAGACAAGCTCCAGGTGAGTTACCTGGAGGTGGCAGACAGAGTGGCCATCCCTAAGTGGTGCCAGCTGCATAGCTGGAGTCTCTGGGCTGGTGCAGGATCCTCACACAGGAGTGCAGGCCTCAGATCCACCAGAGGTGACATGTTATCATACCATCCATCCTGAAGTGGGTGCAGGGAGTGAACACAGAAGGGGCTGGGGAACATGCGCCAGTGGAGCATGTCCAGAGCTGTGGCATGGCTCCCTCCCTCCTGTTGTGCCAGGGCAGTTGCACGGGTGTGACTTTCACAGAAACATGGGCACAGATGCACTCGGACTCCAGATCCACCAGAGGCAATTCAATATCATCTTCACTGTGGAATCAGCTAGGGTCTTCTGAAGTGACTGAGTCCCACATGGGCAAAGCACGACTGTGGTCCTGCAAGGGGCTCAGCAGTGCACTTTGTCCCAGGGCAGTTTTGAGTACAACTGCCTCAGGGCCAGACAGGCTGCAGATTCAACAGGGGTAGTCGGATATCACCCCTGCCCCCGCTACAGGGTGGGAGTGGCAAGACCACAACAGGATTTGGATCTTCCAAGTGGACAGAGAGTCCAACATTAAAGACCTCATTATAGCAGCCATATTCCCCCTATGCCATAGGCTTTGGGGCAGTGAACTCTGATTTGGGGAATTGGCACCCAAACTCTGTGGGGCAGGGAGAATTCCAGGAAAGGCCCCACAGGTTCCACTGCCTCTCTGACAATACAACAGGGACAGAATATTTCACGGGGCAGACTCTAAGGGAACCCAGTGCCCGCTTCAACCTGGGGATTGATGGAGCTCCCCAACATATCCACTCAGCAGAGGAAAGCTATGTAGAAACTCCACCCTCTAAGGCAGATTGCTCCTAAAAAAAAAGAAGTGGCAGGGAAAAGCCCCTTTCCTGAAGTGAGAAGCCTGAAGAAAGAGAGATAGGCCCTTCTCAGAAGATTTAACTCTGCCACGGATAGTGCGAAACACACTGGCAGCCAGAGTTCTGCTGTGTTCACTTCCACCTTATTGTCTTCATATTTCAGATACCTCTTATGAGAGCATACAATTGTTTTTTTTAGTGTATTATTATTTTTTATTATTTTTTAATTTTTATTCTTTTTTTGTGTGTGGGAGTGTGTGTATGTGCGTTTTTTTCTTCTTTTTTACTATTCTCTTTTTATTATTCTATATGTGTGTTTTTGTTTTAGTTAATTATTTTATCCTTAAATTTTAACTATAATTTTAATTTTCACTTTAATTTCTATTTTTCTCTGTTCTCTCTCCTCTTTCTCCTCTTCTTTCACAAGATCCTCCACCTGCTCACCACCCAGCAGAGAAATAGAATCAATTACCTCCCTAGCTGCCAGCCCCATTGGAATAGTGAACCAGAGAATGGGAAACAGAGGAATAGAGAGCATAGGACAAAGATAAGAGTGCCATGAGCTGATGGTCTACTCAAACCCAGGAGATATGATTAACAACTAAGTCCATTAAGAGTCAAGTAGGGCTGGTGAACTAGAGTAAGAGCCCCACAGACAACTGAGGAATCACATTGCACCCAGTAAACAATCCAGTGTCTCAGATCTCAGGGATCAGAGGGAATATAAATGGGACAGAACTGAATTCAGAGTCTGCAACAGACCCTTGTCTAGGGTTCTGAAGCTGTAAAATATGGGGATGAGGAGTGAAAATAAAGTGCCAGAGATTCATCACCACACAAACTCAAAGGAATAACAGAGGGAGAAGTTCTGTACACTTGGGTGAGGTGAAATCTATTTCCGGGACCATATTATGGGCAAATAAAGTAAACCTATAAGAAACATAAAGGGTCAGGCTGGATCTCAAGACTTCACATACCAAAACCCCCCAACAAATTCCTCCAATGAATCTCAAGTGCTAGAGATCTATGAATTGGAATTCAGAGATATGATTATAAATATGCTAAGAGAAATAAAAAGGAATAGCACCAGCACCCTTGAAATCCTTGAAAAGAAAGTATCTCATCTGGATTCCTTTCTATCCTCCCAGCTAGAAATGATTAGGAAAAATCAAGCGACAATCATTGACATGCAAACTAAACTGAATGAATTAAACTCTGCAAAAGAATCCTTTTCATTGAGATTGGATGAAACTGAGCTAAGAATTTCTGATTCTGAAGACATACCCAAGAAATTAGATACATACAGTCAGAAATGGAAACAGTGATGAAGGAATTTAAAAAGATTCCCAAGAAACCTCAGACAGAATGAAAAAAAATGAAACTTAAGAATTAAGGGCATCCCTGAAGGAGAGGAAAGATCCACCAGAGGACTAGAAAATTTAGTATATGATATGCTCAAGGAAAACTTTCCAGAGATAATCCAGGATCTGGATACATACAAAACTGAAACATTCAGGACCCCATGCAGAGTACATCAAAATAGATCATTCCCAAGACATGTCATAGCTCCAATGCTTTCATTAGAAACCAGAGAGGCTATCCTGAAAGCAGCAAGGAAGAAATACCAAATGATGTTTAAAGGAAAACCTACTAAAATTACTGCAGACTTATCCATATCAACACAGAAAGCTAGAAAGGCTTGGACACAGGTAATTCACAACTTCCAACCAAGAATACTATACCCAGCAAAATTATCTTTGAAAATAAATGAGGAGTATAAGACATTTCATGACACTGACACATTCAAATGATTTGCAACCACAAAACCAGCTCTAGAGAGGACAGTAAGTCAATTAGCACTTCCAGGAGAGATAAGACAACCCTATCTAGGTAACCAAAGACTTGGTTAGCTACTATGAGTGCAATACAAGAAAGGAACAAGCAACCATGATTCATAAACCAGTAACATGTAATGATTGGATGCATAACAATAGATATTGCTCAACAATCACTATTAATGTAAATGGTCTTTACTCAACAATTAAGAGACAGAAACTGACTAATTGGATTAAAAAACATAAACCTTCAATATGTAGTACTCAAAAAACCCATCTAACTCACAAAGACTGCAATAGGCTTAGAATTAAGGGCTGGAAAACAATTTACCGAGCAGGAGGGAAACAAAAAAAAAAGCAGGTGTTGCAATTCTAATATCAGGTAGATTAACTTTCAATTCAAAACTAATTAGAAGAGACAAAGAATGGCACTACATTTTAGTAAAAGGAACAATCAATCAGGGACCAATAATCCTAAATATTTAAGCCCCAAACACTGGGGCACCTAGCTTTAAAAGACAAACTTTACAGAACATAAAGAACTTTATTGGAACAGACACAATAATAATGGGAGACATCAATACCCCACTTTTGTCAAGAGACAGGTCACCAAAACAGAAAATCAACAGAGAAACTATGAATCTAATCTCCACCCTAAACCAATTGGATCTCACAGATATATACAGAATATTTCATCCATACAATGAGGAATACATATTCTTCTCAGCTTGATGTGGAACATTTTCTAAGATAGATCATATGCTAGTCCATAAGAATTCCCTCAACATATACAAAAAAAAACTAAAAATTATCCCCTGTTCCTTATCAGATCACAATGGAATAAAATTTGAGCTCAAGAACAAGAATAATTCCAGAAATTTTACAAACTCATGGAGACTAAATAATACACTGCTGAATGACCAATGGGTCCTTAATGAAATCAAAATGGAATTTAAAAATTTCCTACAATCAAATGATGATGAAGACAAATCCTACAAAACATATGGGATACAGCAAAGGCAGTTTTAAGAGGGAAGTTTATAGCATTAAGTGCCTTCATCAATAAGGTTGAGAAAAGCAAAATAAATGACCTAATGAAGCACCTTAAGACACTAGAAATTCAACAATAAATCAATCCCAAGGGAAGGATCCAAAAAGAAATTACAAAAATAAAGGGAGAAATATCTCAATTAGAATCTAAAAACATAATTCAAAAAATTGATAAGACTAAGAGCTGATTCTTTGAAAAGATTAATAAAATAGACACTCCTCTGCCCAATCTTCTAAAAAATAAAATGGAAAAAATTAACATAGTAAGGATTAGAAAGGAAAATGGGCCCATAACCACTGACTACAATGCAATATAGAAAATCAGCAGATATTACTATGAGAGATTGTATTCCCAAAGACCCTTCAGATCTCTGCAAGGAAAATTTCAAAACATTAAAGAAAGAAATCACAGAGGATACTAAAAAATGGAAGGATCTTTCCAGCTCCTGGACAGGGAGAATCAATATAGTAAAAATGGATATCATACCAAAAGCAACCTATAGATTTAATGCAATTCCCATTAAAATTCCATTGACTGAATTTACAGAAATAGAAGAATGGCCCACAAATTCATATGGAATCACAAAAGACCACGTATAGCCAAAACACTCTTAAGCTGCAAAACTAGTATAGGTGGAATCACAATCCCTGACTTTAAGCTATACTACAGGGTAGTGGTGGCAAAAACAGCATGGTACTGGAACAAAAATAGGCCTGAAGACCAGTGGAACAGAATAGAATATCCACAAATACCTCAACACACCTATAGTCACCGAATTTTTTACAAAGGAGCAAAATAAGTAAACTGGAAAAATGATAGCCTTTTCAATAAATGGTGCTGGCAAACATGGATATCCGCTTGCAGAAAAATGAAAAACGATCCACATCTCTCAATATGTATGATTGTTAACTCAAAATGGATAAAAGTTATCAATATAAAACCAGAAACTTTAAAATTAATAGAAGATAGGATAGGCTATATGCTCCAACATATAGGCATAGGAAAGTATGGAAAGTTCCTTCCATAGGAGGAAAGGAAAGTTCCTTAATAGGACTCTAATTGTTCAGGAAATTCCAACAAGAATAGGTAAATGGGATTTTGTGAAATTAAAAAGCTTCTGCACAGTAAAGAAAACAATTAACAGAGTCTAGGAAATCCCCACTGAATGGGAAAAAAATTTACATCCTACACATCAGACAGAGGTCTAATTACCAGAATTTATAAAGAACTAAAAAAAAAAACTACCCAAGAAAACAAATTACCCAATACACAAATGTGCAAAGGAACCAAACAGACAATTCTCAAATGAATAGGCTCATAAAGCCATGAAACATATGAAAAAATCCTCAATATCCCTAGCATAGGGAAATGCAAATCAAAACAACTCTGAGATTCCACCTTGCGCCTGTAAGAATGGCCAAGATCTATAAAACAAATAACAACAAATGCTGACGAGACTGTGGAGAAAAGGGAACCCTCTTACACTGCTGGTGGAACTGTAAATTGGTCCAATCACTTTGGAAATCAATATGGAGGTACCTTAGAACACTAAAAATATATCTGCCATATGATCCAGCTATAACATTAGTGGGAATATACACAAATGGAGATGAGTCATCAAACCACAGAGACACCTGCATCTCCATGTTCAATGCAGCACTTTTCACAATAGCAAGGATATGGAATCAACGAAAGTGCCCATCAACAGAAGAATGGATAAAATATTATGGTACATATACACAATGGAATACTACTCAGCAGTCAAAAAAGTGAAATAATGTCATTTGCAGCAAAATGGATGGAATTGGAGAAAATCATCTTAAGTGAATGAACACAAGCTCAGAAAGAGAAACACCACATGTTCTCACTCATATGTGGGACCTGAGTCAAATTTAAAAGTGGAAAAAATCCTATACAGAAATTGGAACAAAATAAAATGCTAATGTAAACTAAGTGGAGAAGGGACAAGTCAAGGAACGCAAAGAAGGAGGGAAGGATCTAGCAAAAGGAAGTGATGATGGGAGGAGACAGGAGGGGGAGAAGGGACAAAGAGGAGTGAGGAATGATAGAGAGTGCAACCTCAAAGTTAACATCCCAACTTTAATAGTTCCAGAAATAATTATAATAATACCAACAATACCAGAGGATGATAATAATGCAAATGGACTAGATTATTCATGTAATACTGCTGACAATGTAAAAAGATAGATCAGTACAGAAAAAAGTGTGGACTTAAATCATAATTGGGATGCAAGGGTATACAAAAAGTATTCACACAAAAAGACATGCAAGTAGAAAAAAAAGACATGCAAGTAGAAGAGAGGTCATTGGTGGAGCGGGGAGAAGTGGGAAGAGGAGCACAAGAGGGTAAGGGGGAAGTTATCTGTGCAATGTACAATGAAACGCATATATGGAAATGTCACAATGAAATTCATGTCAGAATGAAGCACATTAATTTGTACATTAAAAATTTTCAAAAAAAAGAGGTACTAGTGAATATTGAGTCCAGTTCTCATCTTCTTTCTCCAAAGGGCCCAGTAGCAAACTATTCTGAGCCACAAAAGTTAATTAACCCTCTACCAGTCTTCTTTACTGGTGTATAAAATGGGTTAATAGTCCCAGAGTTGTGAAGAGGATTAAATATATGTAGAATGGATAGTGTCTGACACATTGAATGATGTCAATAAGTGGTGAGTATTATTATTATGCTGTGGTACTGACACAATCCAGCTCTTATTGTTGTTGTGAGGTGCAGTCTAGTCAGATCTGACTCATAGTGACCCTAAGTACAACAGGATGAAATGCTACCCAACACTGTGCCATGCACATGATTGGTTTAGGTTTGAGCCCTTTGCTGCAGTTACTATGTTTCTTCTCATTTTGAGTCATGCCACATCAGTATAAAGAGGTCTCAGGGGCTTTACTCCATTTCAGTCATTAAGGTCAAGTGTACTTTGAGGAAGCAATTCTTCCTCAGTCATTTCTTTAAAGCCTTCCAGTCTTGGGGTCCTTCCAGTCCCTAGTCATTTCTTGAAAGCTTTCTAGTCCTTTTCTGCACTATATTTGACAATACTTCTCTGCTATTCATAGGATATTTAATGACTAATAATTTTAGGGGGCTGGGATTTAGCTCAGTTGGTAGAGCACTGCTCTGCAGTCTCTGAGGTCCTGAGTCCGATTCCCAGCACCACAAAATGGGGAAGGACATGGCAACCCACTCCCAAGGCAATCCCGAAACAGTCAGCCATTGAAAACCCTATGAGGGTCGCTATGAGTTGGACTGGACTCAACAGCAATAGTTTTAGGAGTGGGCTGCTGGCTCCTCCTTCCTAGTCTGTCTGAGTCGGGAAGCCCATCTGAAACCTGTCCACCAGGGAGGTCTTGCTGGCATCTAAGACATGGGTGGCATAGCTTTCAGCATCACAGCAACACACAAGCCCCTACATCATAATAAGCTGACACACATGTAAGGGTCAGCTTTTATTAGAGGGTATTAAGACAATGATTATAGCTCCTTTTTACAACTAATCTCATTAAAGGCAAGGACTATGCACATCCATCTTTTTATATTCCATAAGCCCAGGACATAGTAGGAAGTCCATACACGTTTGTTGAATGGAATAATTCTTTTATGTCCACTCCCTCTTCCTCTACTTCTTGCTGGTGTGTGCACAAAGAGGTACGATTGTCAACAACACAGGTTTTAGACTCAGACATAGGTTTGAATTTTGGCTCTGCCACTTGTTAACCCATATGACCTTTGAAAAATTACTTGCTAGTGCTGGGTCTCATATTTGATATCATAAAATACATACCTACTTCATAAAATTAAATGAGAGAATGTAGTAAAGCATAACACCTGTCAAAAATAAATTGCCATTATTAGTGTTTGTTTCTTTTGGAGAAGAAGACATATCCACAACCCATTCTAATGGGGATTAATGAGTGGCTTGCTGATATGGAACATGATACAGTCACACTAGAGAATAGGTCATTGCATATCCAATTTTTTCATGGAAAATTTCCTAGAGTTGGAAAAGCAAGAAAGAGACAAGTGAGCAAGAGAAACTGAAGCAACCGTGAATAAAACTGGGAAGTAGTTGACATTGGTTTGTAATAGTAGTAGGTACTTACCTTTCTAGTAGTAGGTCATTACCTTTCTCTCCAATTTAGGCACTTGCTGATGCACCTAGACTAGATCTGCCATCTCGTCCACCAATGCTCCAGAACCTTCTCTTCTCTCCTCTTCTCAACCAAAACTCATAACAGGCTAGTAGGAGCTTTCTATTTCCTCACCACCCAGTACTTCTAAGCACTTTTGTTTTATATTGGATTGTTTTTGTGCTACTTAGATTCCAAACCCAGGACTTTATTCATGTTTGGCAAGCACTATACCACTGAGCTACATTTTGCCTTTTTAATTTTATTTATTTATTTATTTATTCATTCATGCATTCATTCATTCATTTATTTTGGCCAGAGTCTGTTGGTCAGGCTGACTTTGAACTCAAAATCCTTCTGCCTTGGCCTCCTGAGTGTGGGGCACGTGCCTCCCGGTCCAGCCTGGAGGTTCGGACGGGTGGTTCCACGGCACACACAGATACTAAACACAATTCACTTGGGACCCTTGGGTGAGAGGCATGGACTCCTGTGGCCCTCGGGACCCCGGAGGAGATGGAAGAAAGGAAAAGCCTCAAGCGCTTTTGCCTTCCAGGGGCAAACACCTGTGTTGGTCGTCTTGGTGATCACAAGGAGACAGCTGTTGCTTTGTTGGTGATTAAATGGAGAGCAGGTTCTTTCCTTGTTGATGATTGCAATGGGAGAGCATTCTTTCCTCACCGAAGGTCCGGGGGAGAGGAGCGAAAGGTGTTTCCCATCAGTGGTCTGGGCAGGAACAGGCGAGAAGGTGAAAAAGGATCGAGCTGCCACAGCGCAGCTCTTTATATAGCTCGCCCGCGGAATGGCCTGAGCCAATCAGCTTTCAGTACAATTGTCCAATCAGGAAGGGTTTTGTACAAACGTGCAACCAAGTTTCTTTCATTTTCCCTAGATTTCTAATTTACAAACCAGATATTCAAAAGCCATTTTCCCAGTTTGGGAGTTTTTACTGATTTCCTCCCAATTTTTCCCTACACTGAGTAGCTGGGATTATAAGTGTATGCCACCATGCCCAGTGCTTTTGAACACCTTAATTTATGAGAGAGACTGGTGGAGAAAACTGATGACCTGAGAGTGGGTTTTAAGAGACAGGTGCATAAGCAAGGACAACTTTCCCATTGCATAGGCCACTGCTTACTGAGCCCTGGGGTACAGTGAGCCTTGAACAGAAGAAAAGGAAAATGACCTGAGATGGGCTGGTCCTTCTCATTAAAGTTCTCTGGCATGCTCAAATGGGTTATAACCACAATAAGCACATCAAAGTTGCATCCACCTCATTTAGTGTTCACATATTTTTCTCAATGACAGGATCTTTTTAATCCTTTCTCTTTCAAGGCTTTCTCAACTTTTACCAGCCTCACTTCCAGAGTTGTTGCCCCCTTTCAGTTGCCACCAGTTGGTAGACCAGATTCTTCAGCTTCTGTTATCTTTGAGGTTCCATTCTCAAGTAGGCCTACTTCTCTGACCCATCTACTATCAATGGGCATTTCATGAGTGCCTACTATGTGTAAGTCCTTCTCTTTCCCTCCTGGCTACTACAAAGGCTGACTAATGTGTGGGGTTTCATGCACAAATGATGTGCCACTAGTTATCTCACAGATGGAGACATATCAGGGCTCTCTTCTGAAGATAAGTTATAGCTCTCAATTGATTTACTAATCTGGTACATTTTTTTGAAAAGTATGTGAACACTAAAATGATCAACTACCCTGGGCCTTCATAGAACTGAAGAGTTTTCTTATATGTTCAGTGCTATAATCAGGGGAGTCTTGGGCAAGCTGGGATAGTTAGTTACCCTAGAACACTTATTGACTGCCCACCTGTCACCTACTGTGACTTTATGCACTGATATATTGCTTTCTGGGCCGGGCTTCAATGAATACCAGGGAAAATCGTGGTTTAAGACAGAAGTACACTAGTGTTTAACAACTAGTTCTCAGGGTGAGGAGGAAAGAGATCCTTCATTTGAAATGTTTGACACTCTCACTATGGCCTATTTTAAGCTACTAACGTAATGTCATTGAATGTGGAGTAGAAAAGAGATGTAAAATAGAGCACCATTATTTAATATTTCTACCACAGGTATAAAATATGTGAATAACTTTAAGAGCATAGATGACAGTTAAATGTAATAAAAATAGGACATTGTGAGTTTAAAATAACTAACTTAATTGCAAATTTATATGATGTAGTTTTTGATGACTTTGGTTAACAAACAACTTTCAAATTTCCTTTAAAATTAACCACCATTTTCACTAACTAGTACAAGTCAACTGCAGCACTTCATGGAAAGTATCCTGGGAGAGTCATCCCTTTTCATTATGTATGTCTTTCCCACTGGTATGACACGAAAGCCTGAAAATCCATCAATTGGCATTTGTTTGTTTGATCTGAGCTCTTCCTTTGGTGTACTAAAAAGCTCAAAACCTGGAATAGGAACACTTTTGTAATCCCAGTCTTATCATGAATTAGCTGTGTGGTCTTGAACTATTTGGACAACAGGTTCCTCATCTGTTGAATAAGGGGGTCAGACAACTGGCATTTTAAAAAATTTTTCTTTATTCCTATTTATTTTTGTCTGAAGAGCCTCTTTATCGCCAACAGCTGACATTGTCCAGGGCTCAAGGGAAATAAATTAGATCCACTATGGCATCTGACAGGTATTGCCAAGCTGGAGAGGAAACTGGGCTTTCATGGGCACTGATCTTTGGAAGAGGGTATAAGGTGACTATAGAAATGTCGAAGGAGAGCATCTCTTTGCTACTCCTGAGACCATAGAAACTTCTATTCCTTCCTTGTGCCAAAAGGGGCAGAATGGAGGCCAGGGTCTCTTAACCATTGGGAGTTAATGAAGGGAAAGAGGCAAAGGGAATTCCCATCAGGACCAAGGGGAAAACAATATTTGAACCCCAGAACAGAGAAGGAACCCAGTGTCACATGTAGTTGCAGGGTGAAGCAAGGAGGATATCTGTTGGTGATCTTTTCTAGGGGCTCTCTGTTGCTGGTTCTTTGGATGGCTTCAGTGAGGTCTTTCTCATTAGGAAAGCTCCCATTCTCCAACTTGAAGAACATCATCTGTCCATTGATCTCCTCCCCTGCAGCCACTACTTGATCATGATCCTGATTCTGGGATACTGCTCCTTCAGTACACTCCAGATAGGTGGCCTGGAAGCCACAGGGTTCATAGTATGTCACCACCATGTGTACTCCACTGCCTAGTTTGACACCCCCCTACACCCAGGACCTTAGACATCTGCCTTGGCTCCTGGCTCATGGTTGCTGGCTTCCCCTCAAACTTCTACTTCTGAGTGTCAAAACTGGTGTTTGTCTTTCCCTGTGTCTTTCATTTTGCCATGTTGTAGGGTCTTGCATGTTGCTGTGATGCTGAAAGCTATGCCACCAGTATTATAGATACTAGCAGGGTCACGCATGGTGGACAGGCTTCAGCTGAGCTTTCAGACTAAGACAGACTACAGAGAAGGACATGGCTAACCTACTCCTGAAACAATTAGCCATCAAAAACTCTATGAATAGCAGAAAAACACTGTCAGATATAGTGCCTGAAAATGAGCCCCCCAGGTTGGAAGGCACTCAAGAGATGACAGGGGAAGAGGTGCCTCCTCAAAGTAGAGTTTACCTTAATGATAGAAATGGATTAAAGCCCCAGGACCCTCCATTTGCTGATGTGGCATGACTCAAAATGAGAAGGAACAACTGCAAATTTCCATTAGTAATTGGAATGTGAAATGTACATAGTATGAATCTAGGAAAATTGAAAATCATCAAAAGGGAAATGGAGTGCATAAACATGAACATTCTAGAAATCAGTGAGCTAAAATGGACTGGAATAGGACATTTTGTATCAGATAATCATATGGTCTACTATGCTGGGAATGACAGACTAAAGAGAAATGAGGTTGCATTCATCATCAAAAAAGACATTGCAAGATCTGTCCTGAAGTATAATGCTGTCAGTGATAGAATATAATCCATACGCCTAGATTGAGAAGAGGGTGTGGAACCAGGGACATCATTGCTGATGTCAGGTGGATATTAGCCAAAAGCAGAGAAAACCAAAAAGATGTCTGTATATGTTTTGTTGACTGTTCAAAGGCACTTGACTTAGGGGATCATAATAAATTATGGATAACATTGCAATGAATAGAAATACCAGAGCACTAATTGTACTCATAAGGAATCTGTACATGGACCAGGAGGCAGTCATTCAAACAGTCATTCGAACATTACATAAATTATGCAGATGACACAACTCTGCTTGCCAAAAGTGAAGAGGATTTGAAGCATTTACCAATGAAAATCAAAGAACAGAACCTTCAGTATGGATTGCACCTCAACATCAACAAAACAAAAATCCTTACAACTGGGTCAGTAAGCAACTTCATGATGAATGCAGAAAAGACTGAGGTTGTCCAAGATTTTGCTTTACTTGGTTCTACAATCAACACCCACAAAAGCATCAGTCAAGAAATCAAAAGATGCACTGCATTGGGAAATGTTATTGCAAAAGACCTCCTTAAGGTGCTGAAAAGTAGAGATCACATTGAAAATGAAGGTGAGCCTGACTCATGCCATGGTATTTTCAGTCACATCACATGGTTGTGAAAACTGGACATTGAATAAGGGAGACAGGAGAAGAATTGATGCTTTTGAGTTATTGTGCTGGAGATGAATATTGAATATACCACGGATTGCCAAAAGAACTAACAGATCTGTCCTAGAAGAAGTGCAACCAGAGTGCTCCTTGGGAGCAAGGATGTCTACACTGTGTCTTATGTATTTTGGACATGTGATCACGAGGGACCAATCCATGGAGAAGGACATCATACTTGGAAGAGTGACAGGTCAATGAAAAAAAATGGAAAACCCTCAACTAAATGGAATGACACAGTTTCTGCAACAATGGGCTTAAACATAAGTAAGATCATGTGCCTGTCACAGAATCAGGGAGTGTTCCATTCTGTTGTCTGTAGGGTCACTATGAGTCACATCTGACTTGAGAGCACCTAACAATAACAACAAAAAGTAATAATGATGTTGAATGTCTTTTCATATGCTTATTTTAAGTGTATATCTTCTTTGGTGGAGTATCTGTTCAATTGCTTGCCATTTCAAAAATTGAGTTGTTCATCTTTTAATGAGTTTTAGTATTTAAAAGTTCCGTGTGTATTCTAAATAAAAGTCTTTTATCAGTTATGTGTTTTAGAAATATTTTCTCCCAGTGTTTGGCTTGTATTTCTGTCTTTGAAACAGGCCCCTTTGAAGAGAAAAAGTCTAGTTTTGATGAAGTCTGACTTATTGGTTTCTTTCTGCCTCTAGTTCATGATTTCATTTCCTATTAAATAAGTATTTTT
Organism: Pedetes capensis; assembly: GCA_007922755.1. Classification (NCBI taxonomy): domain Eukaryota; kingdom Metazoa; phylum Chordata; class Mammalia; order Rodentia; family Pedetidae; genus Pedetes; species Pedetes capensis. The sequence continues at coordinate 58,954 of VMDO01010063.1, forward strand.
TAAACCAAGGCAACTAAAACTTTCCCCTATGTTTTCCTTCCAGAAGCTTAATAATTTTGGCTCTTATATTTTGGTCTGCAATCCATCTTGATTTAATATTTGCATATGATATGAGGTAAGGGTTGAGAGCCATTCTTTTGCAAATGGATATCCAACTGTTCCCACACTATTTACTTTAAAATATCCCTTCTCAGTTGAATTTGCCTTGATACTTTTTTTAAAAAAAATCAGTTACCCATGTATGTGGATATATTTCTAGAATCTATTCTGTTCCATTGTTTTATGTCTATCTTTATACCAGTATCACATGCATTGATTACTGTAGCTTGTAAAAGTCTTGCAGTCGCTAGGATGAGCTCCCTAACTTTGTTCTTATTTTTCAAAGGTTTTTGGGAAGTTCTAAGTTATTTTTATTTCCATATGAATTGTAGATTCCAGCTGCTGATCTCTTAAATTCCTTGTTGGGATTTGTTACAGTTTAAATCTAAAATGCCCCCTCCCCCCCCAAAAAAATTTATGTCATTTGGTCCTCAGCTGGTGATGCTGTCTTGGAAGGTTGTGAAACTTTGGAAGGTGGGTCTAACTTGGCAGAACTGGGTCACATGGGATATGCCCTTGGAGGTTTTCTTCCAGGTCCTGTGGTTCCATGCTTTCTCTGCTTCCTGCTCACAAAGATATAAGGTCATCTGCCATGGGGCCTGCTTCCTGCCCCTGCCCCACCTGCCCCACTGCTATTATGGACTGATCTATTAATTTTAAGCCCTGAATAATCCTTTTACTCTGTAATTTTGTTTCAGTTGGTTTTTCTGCCACAGCAATGATAGCTGACTAATACAGAAAATTGGTACCTAAGAGTGGGGGTCATTGCTATGCAGAAACCTAACCTTGGTATTCTTAGGCCTTTGGAACTTGTTTTCAGGGGGAATCTGGTAGAGTTTAGACATGCAGGTACAAGAAGCCCTGGAGGCCTTGAAGGGTGGTTCTGGTGAGAATAAGGAAGGCCAGAACCCTGCTGTTGATAGAAATGCAGGTGGCACTCACAGGGTTTCAGAGGAAAATAAGGACTCTATTGGACAGTGGACTAGAGACAATTTGTGTTATATTCTAGCAAAGAGACTCTGTATTTTCTCCACGTCCCAAAGATTTGAGTGAGGCTGAGTTTAAAAGTAATGAATTGATTAACTGGGTGGAGGAAATATGACAAGGTTGGCAAGATATAGGGGATATGGACATGGCTTGGTTACTGCTTGTTATATTCAGCAAGATCTATGGAAAAATAAAGAAAATGGCAAAATAGGAAGATCTGAAAAATTTGTAGTTTAAAGAGAGAAAGAGGTGTAGCTTGTCTAAGGTTACTGCAGAAAAGGCTGTTTCAGGCCATGAGACCTTAATTGTTAAATAGATAAGTCACAATGAATGAAAACCTCCATTTTTTCTCTGGGACAAAAGAAATTCCCTTGTGGCATGTGGGGTGTCACCAGTTGTGGGGGTGTGGCTCTGGCTGGAGGCCTCCAGCTGGCCGTGAGCTGAGCCCCCCAGTTGAAGACCAGTCGCATGTCCACAGAGTATCAGGCTGCCCAGGAGGGATAATTACACTCACAGCCACTCTGCCTGTCCTTTGGGACGGCTCAGAGATTTATGCTTGCAGCCACTCCTTGTCAAGAGATGACACTAACTCCAGGATCTCTTCAAGAACAGTTCTTTATTGATTCTTTCCTGTCTGCCTTTCACTAGAAGGTCGATGGAATGGACTCTGAGTGCCTTGCACACTATACTTATAAACCCTCATGGACCAATCAGAAGCCAACACATAATATGGGGTGACTATGGGAATTGTTGTTGTTTTGTGCCGTCGAGTCGGTATCCGACTCATAGCGACCCTCTTTACAACAGGGGAAACACTATTGTCAGTGCTTCCCTGCTGTTCATAGGGTTTTCAATGGCAGATTGATTTTGGGAGGGGGTTGCCAGGTCCTTCTCCCAAGCCTACAGCTTCTGGTGTTCCCAGGCGGTCTCCCATCCAGGTACTAACCAGGCCCGACCCTGCTTAGCTTCCAAGATCTGACGGGATTGGCTGCCACAGGGCTACAGCTGCAGGCTTACTATGGGAATAGGGCATAACCAATTAGGAGATATATACAAATTAGGTGAAACTGGGTGACTAATCATAGGGTGTTAGTTAACTGACTAATCGGGAGAAGTCAGGTGATTAGGTCACAGCCTATCAGGCATTGAGAGGTCCAAGGCAGGCAGGAGCCATCTTTATTTTGACCTCATGGGCTCCATGACAAAAGCTTGAGTTAGAGGCCAGGATGTGGGGCAGAGGTCATTGGGGGCCATCTTGCCCTGGGAAACAGATCTTAGGCTTCCAGGTGGGCTAGATAGGCCTTGAACCTGGCCGACTCCTATCTTCTCTCTACCTCGCTAGGCCGTTTCCCTACAGTGGCACAGAAGGGGTCAGTAAAGAACTCTCTCATCTAAGTCTCCAGGACATGAAAAAGAGAGTATCTGAAAAATTGTCTCCCAGATGCACTCCTAAAAAGAGACTGCCAGGGAAATTATTTCTCATACTGAGTACACAGAAGCTACTGCTACAGCTGTGAGTCAAATGGGTGAAGCTAACTCTCAAGCCAGCAGCAAAGCTTGGCAATATCCATGTTGGATTTTTCAGGCATGCAGAATGCAAGAGTTAAGGGATTGTGGAGGTTGCCACCAATGTTTCAGAAGACAGCCTGCAAGTCCAGGCAATGTGTACCAGGCTTAGGTGCCCTGAGGAGATCCCCTGAAGGGGTAATGCATAACACTTTGCAGGTGAAGCTTAAGTAGCAATGGAGACCCCAGGATATTTGAGATGCCAGCACCATGAAACATCTGCTGAGGGAAGCTACCAGAAAGAAGTGGAGCCAGCCCAAGAAAGCCAAAGGGATGGAGTCACAAAAACTTGCTCGAGCCCAGATGATGTCAGGTGCCAGACTTGAACATGTTTTGTTTGTCCAGTGGGATATCAGTCTTGCTATGGACCATCCTTTCTTTTCTGTGCCACCATTCCTCCTTTTTGGAATGGGAATTCTTACTCTGTGCAATTATATGTTAGAAGTATGTAACCTGTTCTTTTATTTTTCAGAAGCCCAAAGCTACACTTTCCTGGGTCTCAGTGGAGACTTGGACATGGACTTGAACTTGGTCAAGACTGATAAGACTTTGGGGACTCTTGAAGTTGGATAGAATGCATTTTGCATTATAAAATTGCCATGACCTTTGGGAGCTAGGAGCAGAGTGTTATGGTTTGGATCTAAAGTGGCTCCGAAACATCGTGTTGTTTGGTCCTCCCCTGGTGGCATTGTCCTAGGAGGTTGTGACACTTTGGGAAGTGGGTCTATCTTAGCAGAAGTGAGTCACTGGGAAAATCCCCTTACAGGTTTATATCTTAGACCTGTCATTCTGTGCTCTTTCTGCTTCCTGATCACAAGGATGTAAGATCATCTTCAATGGGCCCTGCCTCTTGCTGCTTCCACCTCTGCCCACCACTATTATGAACTGATCTACTAACTGTGAGCCCCCAATAAATCTTTTCCTCCTTAAGTTTGTTTCAGTTGTTTTTTTCTACTACAGTGATGACAGATAATACAGGATTTAATTGGTAATTCAATGAATCTAGAGATGAATGTAGGGAAGTGGATATCTTAATATTTTGGCCAGATATAACGGCAGGGAGGCTGAAGCAGGAGGATCATGAGTTTGAGACCAACTGGGATAAATAGTCAGTTCCAAGCTAACCTCAGCTACATAGCAAATCCCCCTCCCTCACACACACACAAACAAAATGTTGTCTTCCTGTCTATAACATGATATATTACTCTACTAGGGTCTTTAATTCCCCTCAGCAAGGATTTATAGAGTTTCATGCACAAATCTTACATATGTTTTGTCAAATTTATCCTTATGTATTTTAAATTCTTAATCTTATTTAAAATTTTTCCTTTTCTGATTGTTTGCTGTTAATAGAGAGAAATATTCCAATTAATTTTGCGTATCTTTTATCATGAAACTTGTTAAATTCACTTAATATTTCTAGCAGCTTTTTTGTAGATTCCATAGGACTTTCTACACAGAAGATCATGTCATCTGGAAATAAAGACAGCTTCATGTCTTCTTTCTAATCTGTATGCCATGCTTCTATTAGGGCAATGGCTAGAATCTCTAGTAGAATATTAGGGAGATGGTGTGAGCAGACATCCCTGCCTTGTTCTCAATCTTAAGGGGAAAATCTTCAGTCTTTCTTCAGGAAGCAGCGTGTTTTCTATAGAGAGTTCTTTTTAAGAGTTGCCTATATTGAGGTTGCCTGCAGCCATAGCCCTGTGGCATCTGATCCCGTCAGATCTCAGAAGCTAAGCAGGGTCAGGCCTGGTTAGTACTTGGATGGGAGACACCCTGGGAATACCAGGTGCTGTAGGGTTGGGGGAAAGACCCGGCAACCCACTCCCAAAAATCAATCCACCATTGAAAACCCTATGAACAGCAGAGAAGCACTGACAATAGTGTTTTGCCTGTTGTATCAAGGGTCGCTATGAGTCATATACCGATTCAAGGGCATTTAGGAACAGCAACATCTTGAGGTTGAGAAAGTTTCTCTGTATTCCTAGTTTATTTTAATTTTTTATCAGCAAAGGATATTGGAGTCTGAAAAATGCTTTTTCCACATATGTTGAAATAATCATTTTTTTTTCATTCAGTCTATACAAATGATGGATTACATAGATAGGTAGCTAGATAGTTGCCATCGTCCTGCATTTCTAGGATGTGGCATTTCTAGGATGGCATTTCTAGGATAAAGTCCAATTGGTCATGATACACTATTCTTTTATATATTGACAAATTTGATTTACTAAAATTATAAGTAGCTTTGCATCTGTCTCCATGAGAAATATTGTGTTATAGTTTTCTTGGGATGTCTTTTTCTGGTTTTCATAGCTGAGTAATTTTGACATCATAGAATAAATTGGGAAAAGTTACGTTCTCTTCAATTTTCTGGAAAATTTTGTGTAGATTTGGTATTAAGCACTTGATAGAATTCACTGGTGAAACCATTTATACCTTTAGATTCTTTTGTCACAAGATTTTTATCTAAAGTTTAATTTGTCGATATTAGGCTATTCAAGTTTTCCACTTTCTTCACTTAGCTTTGGTGGTTTGTGCCTGTTATAGTATTTGTCTATTTTTCAATATAATTTATAGAATTTTGGCATAAAATTGTTCATAAGGCTTCTTTATTAAATATCTATAGGATTGGTAGTGATGGGACACTCTCATTCTTGATACTAGTAAATTGTGCCTGCTTTTCTTGTTTCCTGATCAATCTTTCTAGAGGCTTATGAATTTTATCAATCTTCTCAAAGAATTAGCATTTGTTGTCTTTGATTTTATCTCTTTTCTATTGCATTGATTTCCGCCCTTATATTTGTTATTTTCTTTCTTCTGTTACTTAGAATTAAACTTGACCTTCTTACACTAATTTTTATTGTGGACGCTGAGGTCATTGATTTAAGGCTTTTCTTTTTCTAATATAGTTGTTTGGTGTCATATGTTTCCCTCTGAACACTGCATTAGTTGTAGCCCACAGACATGCATCATTTTTTCTTTCATTCAGTGCAAAACATTTCTAACTTCCTTTGAGACTTCCTCTTTGAGCTATGGATTTAGAAGTATGTTGTTTATTTTCCAGATATTGGGGGGTTGGTATATCTTTTTTCATTTATTTTTAATTTCGTGTTGTCAGAGAATATTCTTTACATAACTTGAATCCATTAACTTGAGACTTGTTATATGGTTTAGGTATGGTCTAAGGTGGCAAATATTCAATGTGCACCTAAAAATGACATGTTTTCTCCTGTTGGGTTGAGTGTTGTATAAATGTCAATTAAGTCAAGATTATTATTTATATTGTTTTTTTCTGTCTCCTTGGCCTATCAATTATTGAGGCAGAAGTATTGCAATCCCTGAATAAAATTGTGGATTTCTCCATTCCTTCAGTTCAGTGTTTGCTTCAAGTATTTTAACTCTTTGTGATTAGATCCATGCATATTTATGATTGTTATGTCCTCATAATGAATGAGACACTTTGTTGTTGTTTTTATTAGGTGCCATTGACGTGGGTCTGATTCATAGCTACCCTACATTTAACAGTATGAAACACTCCCTGATTCTGTGACAGGCACATGATCTTACTTATGTTTAAGCCCATTGTTGCAGAAACTGTGTCATTCCATTTAGTTGAGGGTTTTCCATTTTTTTCATTGACCTGTCACTCTTCCAAGTATGATGTCCTTCTCCATGGATTGGTCTCTCGTGATCACATGTCCAAAATACATAAGACACAGTGTAGACATCCTTGCTCCCAAGGAGCACTCTGGTTGCACTTCTTCTAGGACAGATCTGTTAGTTCTTTTGGCAATCCATGGTATATTCAATATTCATCTCCAGCACAATAACTCAAAAGCATCAATTCTTCTCCTGTCTCCCTTATTCAATGTCCAGTTTTCACAACCATGTGATGTGACTGAAAATACCATGGCATGAGTCAGGCTCACCTTCATCTTCAATGTGATCTCTACTTTTCAGCACCTTAAGGAGGCCTTTTGCAATAACATTTCCCAATGCAGTGCATCTTTTGATTTCTTGACTGATGCTTTTGTGGGTGTTGATTGTAGAACCAAGTAAAGCAAAATCTTGGACAACCTCAGTCTTTTCTGCATTTATCATGAAGTTGCTTACTGACCCAGTTGTAAGGATTTTTGTTTTGTTGATGTTGAGGTGCAACCCGTACTGAAGGCTATGTTCTTTGATCTTCATCAGTAAATGTTTCAAATCCTCTTCACTTTTGACAAGTTGAGTTGTGTCATTTGCATAATGTGGGTTGGTAATGAGTCTTCCTCCAATCACAATACCTCATTCTTCTTCATAACGTCCAGTCTCTCCAATTATTTGCTCAACACAGACTGAAGAGGTATGGTGAAAGGATAAGCCATGATGTACATCTTTGTTGACTTCAAGCCAGGCAGTATTTTCTTGTTCTGTTTGAATGACTGCCTCCTGGTCTATGTACAAATTCCTCATGAGTACAATTAAGTGCTCTGGTATTCCCATTCTTTGCAATGTTATCCATAATTTGTTATAATCCACACAGCCAAATGCCTTTGCTTAGTCAATAAGATATATGCAGATATCTTCTGTTTTTTCTCTGCTTTTGGATAATATCTTTCTGACATCAGCAATGATGTCCCTGCTTCCATGCCCTCTTCTGAATCCTGCCTATATACTCCTGCAGTCATTTTTGAGTGATATTTAGCAAAATTTTGCTTGTATGTGATAGTAATGATATTGCTTGATAATTTCCACATTTGCTTGGATCTCTTTTCTTGAGAATAGGCATAAATACTGCTCTATTCCAGTCAGTTGGCCAGGTAGCTCTTTTTCAAATATCTTGGCATAAACAAATTAGCATCTCTAGTGCTGCATCTGTTTGTTGAAGCATCTGTATTGGTATTCCATCAATTACTAGAGCTTTGTGTTAGTTCAGTTGGTAAAGTGCTGCTCCTTTCTGAGGACCTAGGTTCAATCCCCAGCAGAGCAAAAATGGGAGGATGTGACAGTACACCCCTGAAACAATCAGCCATTGGAAACCCTATGAGGGTCACTATGAATCAGATATGACAGCACCTAACAACAATATAAATGTGGTAAAAACAATACAAGGCAGTAATTTCTACCATTTCAAGAGTTTGCATATGATCAGGAACCAATGGTATTTGAAGGATGAGACAGATTATTATTGTGAAATGAACCCTTTATTTCTGGCAATATTTTTTGCATTGTAATCCATTTTCTGTGGTGATAAAATACTCTAGGTTTTTAATGTATATTCATTGTAAAAACAATGGGTTCCATCATGAAACTTTCATAAATATGTATCATGTACTTTGAACATATTCATCTTCCATTACTTTTTCTTGTCATCACTCTCCCTCCCACTGGTCCCCTTTCTCTTACCAAATATTCCCCTTCTACTTTCATATCAAATATATAATATATATAATTTACATATATAATATATCACATAATACATTATTATATATTATATTGCTACATATTGTATGTAATATATCAAATATATATTAATACATAAATTAATATATAAATAAAATATATAAATTAATGTATATAAAATATATGATATATACAATCTAGATTCTGCATAAGAGAAAGCACATATTTGTCTTTCTGAATGTTAACATGATCTCCAGTTCCATACTTTTTTCTGCAACCAACATAATTTCAGACTTCTTCATGGCTGATTAAGACTCCATTGTGTGTGTGTGTGTGTGTGTGTGTGTGTGTGTGTGTGTGTGTGTGTTTCTTTATCCACTCATCTGTTGATGGACATCTATGCTGATGCCATAACTTGGCTGTTGCTAACAGTGCTGCAATAAACATGGATATGCAGCTATCTATGATATATGCTTAGATTCCTTTAAGAATATATCCAAGAATTATATACCTAACTCACACAGTAGTTCTATTCTTAATTTTTTGAGAAAACTCAATGCAGATTTCCACAGTGGCTACACTAATTTACATTCCCACCAACAGTATATAAGATTCTTTTTCCCAACATCCTCACTATCATTTGCTATTGTTTTCTTAATGGGGTAAGATGGAATCTTAATAAAGTTGTAATTTGCATTTCCCTTATGGCTAAGGACACTGAACATTTTTTCACATATTTATTGGAATTTGTACTTCTTCTGAGAACTACCTGTTCAACTCACTTGCCCACTTATTGAGTGGATTATTTACCTTTTGGTACTGATTTTTTATTTATAGATATCAGTGTGGTACAGAATAGTAAGTTATCTGACATCTCCATTATGCAACTATTAAACCAGTTTTGCTTACACATTCATCACCTTACATCGTTTGAAGAACAAGATGAAAAGAAGAAAAAAATAGGAATTTTAATCGATATGCAATGACAGTCATATGCAACCATGGACGATACCTTCACTGATATTTTTTCCTTCTATTTTTTCCTTTATTTCATATATTCATATAGTTGAATACTGTATTCTTGTGTTTTTCCTTTGTTTACCCCTAGTATTTAATTTTTTTTAGTTCTTATATATTTTGGCCATTAATCTCCTGTCAAATAAATATCTGGCAAAGATTTTCTCTCATCCTATAGGCTGTCTCTTCATTTGGTTAATTGTTAACTATTTACTTTGCTGTCCAGATGCTTTTTAATTTCACGCAACCCCGATTGTCAATTAATGGTATTATTTCCTGGACTACTGGAGTCCTGTTCAGAAAGCCTTTGCCTATGTCTACATATTAAAACATTTTTTATGTTTTTTTTCTAGTAGTTTCAAAGTTTCCAGTCTTTCATTAAGGTCTTTGATGTATTTTGAATTGATTTTTGTATAAAATGAAATAGGGATCCACTTCATTCTTCTACATGTGGATATTCAGTTTTCCCCTCGCCATTTGTTCAAGAGGCTGGCTTTTCTCCATTGTTTTTAGCATGTTTATCAAAAGTTAGATGACTATAGCTACATAGGTTGTTTTTTGGGTCCTCTATTCTATTCCATAGGACTACATGTTTGTTTTTGTAGCAGTACCATTTTTGTTCTTGTTATTATGTTTCTGTGGTAAAGTTTAAAAGCAAGTAGTGTGATAACTTGAGCATTGGTCTCTTTGCTCAGGATTGCTTTGGCTATTTGGGGTCTTTTGTACTCCCATATATATTTTAGGATTTTTTTCTTATCTCTGTGAAGGGCGCAATTGGAATTTTGATGAGGATTGCATCAGATCGGTAGGTCACTTTTGGTAATATAGACATATTCACAATATTAATTCTGCTGAACCATGAACATGGGAAGTCTATCTTCTAGTGTCTTTTTCAATTTCTTCGATGTTTTAAGGATTTGTATAGGTCTTTCTCATTCTTAGTTATGTTTATTCCAAGGTACTTTCGAGGCTATTGTAAATGGGATTATTTTCCTGATTTCCTTGTCAGTATATTTATTATTGGTATGTAGAAAAGCTACTAATTTTTTTATGTTGATCTTGCATCCTGCTAGTTTGCTAAATGTTTTTTATCAGATCTAAATTTTCTGGTGGAATCTTTAGGGTTTTTAAAGTATAAAACCTAATTGTCTACAAATAAGGATAATTTATCTTCTTCCTTTCCTATTTGTATCTTTTTTTTTCTTGCTGTATTGATCCAGCTAAGATTTTAAGCACTATATTGAATAAGAGTGGAGAGAGCAGGCATCCTTCTCTCATTCCTGATTTTAGAGGAGATGTCTCCAGGTTTCCCCCATTCACTATAATGTTGGCTATAGGTTTATAATATATAGCCTTTATTATGTTGTGGTATGTTCCTTCTATTCCTAGTTTCTTCTGGCTTTTATCATGGCGAGATATTGAACTTTGTTAAAAGCCTGTTTTGCATCTATTGAGATGATCACACAATTTCTATCCCTAAGTCTATTGAACAGTCTTTGCAGCCCTAGAATGAAACCAAGTTGATCATGGTGTTATCTTTTTAATGTGTTGTTGAATTTGATTTACAGAAGTTAACTGAGATTTTTTGTGTTTATGTTCCTCGGGGAAATTGGTCTACAGTTTTGTTGCTGTGTCCTTATCTGGGTTTGCTATACTGGCTTTACAGAATGAGTTTGGTAGCATCCATTCTCTTTCTGTTTTGCAAAATAGCTTCAAAAGCATTGGTGTTAATTTTTCTTTAAAGGTCTAGTAGAATTCAGCAGTGAATCCATTCAGTCCTGAGATTTTCTTTGTTGGGAGACTATTACTGCTTCAATCTCATTGCTTGTTATTTATCTGTTTACGTTGTTTTTATCCCCTTGATTTAATTTTGGTAAGTCACGTGTCTAGGAGTTTATCCAATTCTCCTAGATTTTCCTCTTTTTTAATATAATTTTTCAAAGTGTACCTTGATGTTCCACTGGATTTCACTGGTATCTATTGAAATTTTCCATTTTTCATGTCTAACTTTATTAATTTGGGTCTTCCCCCTATTTTGATTAGTTTGGCTAAGGGTTTATTAATCTTGTTCTTTTAGTCTCCATTTCATTAATTTCTACCTTGATCTTTATTATTTCCTTGCATGTACTAATTTGAGATTTAGCTTGTTCTTATTTTTGTAAGACATTGAGCTTATTTATTTAAGTTGCCTCTGGTTTTCTAACACTGTGTTAGTTGGCAAAAATAATGTAATCTATAAAGCTAAAAATTAAGGGAAATGCAGTAACAAATGAATGAAATAAAGGGACAGAGAAAGAGGGACAAGAGCCAGGCACGGGGGCACATGCCTGTAATCCCAGCGACTTAGGAGGTGGAAGAAGGAGGATCACAAATTTGAGGCTAGAGGCAGGATACAAAATCAACATTAAAAAGTTAAAAAGTGGTCTGGAGGTACAGCTCATTGGTAGAGAGTTTGCAAAGTGTGTGCAAGGCCCTGGGTATAGCCACCCTATACCACAAAAGTGGGGAGAATAAAGCAGCAAGGCTGTATAAAAGAGAAGAATGTGAGGAAGGCGGCAGAAAATGTGCAAGAGATAGAAGATCTGAGTGAAAAATTCAAAAATATAAAAGGTGAGAAGAATAAATAATAAAAACAAAAAATTTCAATTTTAATAAAATTGAAACAATACTAAAATTATGATTAAGAAATAAATGGCAACTGACAAAGACATGAAGGATCTTCTTTTTTGATGGGCTGCAGCAAGAGTCACCTCTTGCTCTGAGTCTGGTACTGTATGTGGGCTGAGAACTGGGCCAGTCAAGGGTCAGTTGTCTGCTTCAGGACTGCATCCACTCTAGAAACTTCCCTTTGCATACCACAAGCTGCTGCTGGCCACACTGAGTTATGTAACCCGTGATCCAGGCTGGTTCTCATTTGTCCCAGAGACCCAAGGGTGGCTAATGCCCAAGCCTAGGGGTGTCCCCCAAGTGCCTTGGAGAGTGGAGGAAGCAAATAGAGTGCTGACATCTGTACTGGAAGAGGAGAACCGAGGGAATCCAACACTCTGCCAATTTCAATGCTTTCAGATTCTATCCAGCAGTAAAACACTCTAGAGAGGGGTAGTTGAGGAAGTCAAGCAATCCACTGGGCCTGGGAGCAGAGCTCTTGTTCCTCTTGGCAGCAAACCAAACATGGCATGGGGCAGCTCTAGAGGCCAAGCAGTCTGCTGGTCATGGGCCCAGAGCTAATCAGTCTGTGTGGTTATGATTAGGTGATGGGGCTTGTTCCTTGTCACAGATGGCAGGGCCACCAACCACTGCACCCCTCACAGCCCAATCCTGCTGCCTAACCTTCTCAGTGTCTCCACGGCTGACTCACACCCTCTCCACAAGTGCCTCTAGTGGCCTTCTCCCACCCTGACACTGTGGCAGGGTGTGTCCAGGTTCCCTGAGTTGTGATTGTTATTTACCTTCAGATCCACAGAGTATGTGAGTCTCAAACGACAGGGTCCTTCTCAAGATGGTGCTTGGACATAGCACCCTGAGTTATGGGGAATGGAGAATCGGGCTCCCCAGGAGAAGCCACTGTCACATTGAATTGCCCCATTTGATTTAAGGCTTGTGAGAACTGTGGGTTTATCCTGCAGCTAGGACTGGCCAGATTATTTTCATCAGGAATGCCTGCTTTACTTTGTGGTTGTGACTTCGGCTTCCCCTCCCTTCCCCAGGGCTGTAGGGGCTGGAGTTGCAAGTCGTTTCCTGCTTTTCTCTGCATTAGTCTTTCTGTTTCTCCATGGGTTTTAGTTGTGCTTTTACCTCTTTTGTGATTCCCAATGTTCTTATCTTTGTCTCTTTGGAATAAAGTCTATCCTTTGTTATTCTGACACTTACCTTTTTTAATTGGAAAATTTTAATGTACATCTTAATGTGATTCATTTTGACATGCTTTTCATGGTAACATTTCCATATATGCATTTTGATAAACATTATTCATATAGGTTACCCCTCACCCTCCCCTATGCTTCCCCCCTCCCACACTTTCCATCTAAGTTTCCCATCTAAGTCTTCTCTATCTTTTACTTAGTAATATTTTTCTATATGTCCTTGGGTTCCAGTTCTGTTTAAGATAGAAACTTTTCCTGTAGTGGTCTTTGTTTTTATCTTGTTAGAACAATTACATGCATTTTCTAGACCATTTATATTGACATCATTCTTATCTCCCCCCCCTTTAATTATGATCCGACCTTTGAATAGGATTTTTCCTTCTTGTAATTTTGAATCAGCTTCCTCATATGAGTGAGAACATGTGATGTTTCTCTTTCTGAGCTCGTGTTCATTCACTTAAAATAATTTTCTCTAATTCCATCCATTTTGCTGCGAATGGCCTCATTTCATTTTTCTTGATTGCTGAGTAGTATTCCATTATGTATATATACCACAGTTTTTTTATCCATTCTTCTGTTGAAGGGCACTTTGGTTGATTCCATATCCTTGCTATTGTGAAAAGCGCTGCATTGAACATGGAGATGCAGTTGTCTCTGTGGTATGATGACCCATCTCCCTTTGGGTAAATTCCCAGTAGTGTTATAGCTGGGTCATATGGTAGATCTATTTTCAGTTTTTTAAGATATCTCCATATTGATTTCCACAGCAGCTGGACCAATTTACAGCTCCACCAACAATGTGATAGTGTTCCTTTTTCGCCGCAACCTCGCCAGCATTTGTTGTTGCTTGTTTTATTGATCTTGGCCATTCTTACTGGTGTAAGGTGAAATCTCAGAGTTGTTTTGATTTGCATTTCCCTAATGGCTAGGGATGTTGCGCATTTTTTCATGTGTTTCATGGCTTTATGGACCTCTTCATATGAGAACTGTCTACTCAGTTCCTTTGCCCATTTGTGTATCGGGTTGTTTGTTTTTTGGGGAGTTTTTTCTTGAGTTCTTTATAAATTCTAGTAATTAGACCTTTGTTTGATGTATAAGATGTGAAGTTTTTTCCCATTCCGTGGGGGTTTCCTTGTTTCTGTTAATTGTTTCCTTTGCTGTGCAGAAGCTTTTTAATTTCATGTAATCCCATTTATAAGCTATTCGTTTTTGTGTGTTAATTTTGTAGCCTGCATCTTTGCTGAAGGAGGAAATTAGATCCAGAAGTTTTCTGGTTGAGGTTTTGGGGTCTTTCAAGTATAAAATCATATCACCTGCAAATAATGATAATTTGACCTCTTCCTTGCCAATCTATAGCTCTTCGATTTCTTTCTCTTGTCTGATTGCCCTGGCCAGGACTTCAATTACTATGTTGAATAGAATAGGAGAGAGAGGACATCCTTTTCTTGTTCCAGATCTAAGAGGAAATGGTTTTAGTTTTTCTCCATTTAATATAATGTTGGCTGTAAATTTGTCATAAATGGCTTTTATGAAATTAAGGTAATTGCCTGTTATACCTATCTTCTCCAATGTTTTTATCATGAAAAGGTATTGCACTTTATCGAAGGCCTTTTCAACATCAATTGAGATGATCATGTGGTTTTTGTTTGTCAGTTTCTTGATATGCTGGATTACATTAATTGATTTCCGTATGTTAAATCAGCCTTGCATCTGTGGAATAAATCCCACTTGGTCATGGTGAATAATCTTTTTCATATGCTGCTGTATTCTGTTTGCCAGAATTTTCTTGAATATTTTTGCATCTAGATTCATAAGGGAGATGGGTCTATAATTCTCTATCTTAGATGAATCTTTTCCTGGTTTAG
>VMDO01010064.1:0-73641 GCA_007922755.1 Pedetes capensis
GAACTTTTTGCTTCCTTCTTGAATGATATCTTTTATGTCATGCCACAACTCTTCTGGTCTCCTGTCATTTGTGTCTAATGCATTAAACCTATTTTTGAGGTGGTCTCTGAACTCAGGTGGGATATACTCAAGGTCATACCATGGCTCTCGTATACTTGTTCTAATTTTCTTCAGCTTCAGTTTGAACTTGCATATGAGATGTTGATGGTCTGATCCACAGTCAGCACCTGGTCTTGTTTTGACATTTTGTACAGAGCTTTTCCATCGTCTCTTTCCACATATGTAGTCAATTTGATTTCTGTATGTTCCGTCTGGTGAAGTCCATGTGTATAGTCTCTGTTTATGATGTTGAAAAAATGTATTTGCAATGAAAAGGTCATCAGTCCGACAAAATTCTATCATGCAATCTCCAGCTTCATTTCTGTCACCAAGACCATATTTTCCAACTACTGGGCCTTCTTCTTTGTTTCCAACCTTTGCATTCTATATGTGTATATATGTATAAGCAGGGTGGGGCCTGGGTTAGTACTTGGATGAGAGACTGCCTGGAAACACCAGATACTGTAGGCTTAGGAGAATGGCCCGGCAACCCACTCCCAAAAATCAATCCGCCATTGATAACCCTATGCATAGCAAAGAAACACTGAAAATACTGCCTCGCCTGTTGTATGTAGGCTCACTATGAGCTGGATACCAACTCGAGGGCACCTAACAACGTCATATATATGGCAAACAGGCTAGAGAGCAGAGCAGAAGATAAAGGAAGTGAGAGGGACTCAGCGGTTGTGCAGTGGCCTATGAGGCTGCCAAGGAGTCACATGCCATTCCGTAAGGGAGCCCACTTGGGAGGAAGAGACCCCGGCTCTTGTGGGGAAGCCCACCTGGGAGGGAATTAACAGTGGTGCAACTTTGAGATATCTTAGTTAGAACATTTTGGGGGGAGGGAACTCCTCCCCTCTGTTAGTTGGGAGTAGTGGCTTTCCGTGAGTTACCCACACCTTTTGTATAAAACCCCAATAAACTCATGATTCACAAAGTTTAACATGATCTGTCCTTTGGTCTGTCTGTGTTATTTTTGCCTTGCACGCAACATGTCCCTTTGTGCTAATAGGCCTGGAGCAGCTCTGGGCACTTTGGGGGTTCGCTTAGAGGAAGGCTAAGAACTGTCATTTCATTTGGGATGTTGCAAATCAGTTCCAGGTCAGTCAGGGTAGGAACAGTGCCAGGCATCCTTCCATCCTCCTGTGCTGATGACACTTGACTGGGCCCTGAGGTTGTATCACAATAAGTCTGTCCTGTGAGGATGTAATTCAGGGTAAAAGCTTGTTGGAAATTCTAGTAACCATCACAGGGAATGAGGAGCTATACATCAGGTGTGGGGGCATTGCCCTGCCGCTGGACTTGCTCTGGCCATTAGCGGGAACCAGCTGAAGAAGACCCGCCATCTGGTGAGGGAGTGCTGAGCACCGGAGAACCGCATCGCTGGAGAGGAGGCTTATGCCCACAGCTACTCCGCCAGTCCCTGGGGACAGCTCAGAGGTTTATGCCCACGATGGCTCCTTGCTTCTTTCTTCCCAGTGAAGACGCTGACTCCAAGTGTTCAGTTCAAACAGCTCTTTATTGCTTCATCTGTCCTGGTCGGTGGAATGGACCCCAACTGCTCTGTGTACCACCCTTATTTCCTCTTCAGGGGCTAACCAGGGACCAATCAGAGGCAGTCACCCCATACGGGTCTTGGCCAATCAGGGGGGATATGCAAATTTGGGTTTGTAAAAGTGACCAATTGGGGGTAGTTCCTGAACAGTCCAATCAGGAGGCATTTGGTGGTTTGGAAACAGCCAATCAGGTGTTGAATGGTCAGAGAAAAGGGATTGGATGCCAATGCCATTTGTGGAAGCTTGCCGCCCAGGGGTTCCCAGATGTAGGGCAAAGGTTACTGCCTGGGGAACAAGCCTCAGATCTCTGAGTAGGCCTACAAAGGCCCTGGAACAAACTGCCTCTCTAGGCAGTGCCCTACAACCAGGGGATACCATTGTGAGAATCTGACTGGTTTTGAAATTCCTTATGTTATTTGTTTAATTTTTCCAAGTCATTTCCCAGAGAGGTAACTGATCAACAATGCGTCCTGGATTGACTTATTTTCCTTCCTTTTATCATGTTCCCACTCTCTTACCTTTGTTTCTTAGGGTAATATGTTAAATAAACTCCTTTCATACAAAAAACAACAAAAAAAGTATGTATCCTTATCCTGTGGCAGCTGCTCCAGATATTCCAGTGGAAGGGAAATAAGGTTGGAAATGTGCAGTGTCAAAGGCTAGCACACTAGAAGGGTCTTCCAGTCATCAGGCATGAAAAGTCATAAGCAGGGGACTCTTATCTTTGACATCTGTTCTGAACAGTTCTTTCCTGTCAAAAATTCACCTAATAATGCAACAAATACAATTAATTAAAAATGAATGATCTGTTTTTCTTTTTTTGACAGAATCACAAGAAATAGATTATATCAAAATTTCTGTAGTTGTAGGGCACAAACCTGTGGCAGTTCTACAAAAGCCAGCATATCTGTATATGAAGTCACATGTTTAATCACCTAATGATTAATAATAACAAAGAGAATTTAATCATCCATCCAAGGAAAAGATGTCTTTATTGTCTCTCTGTATAAGAAATACAAAATTGTTGTCCTAGAAAGAGGCTATAAAGACCAAGCAGCCAAAAAATGGAAGAAAAAGGCATTGTAGATATAGGTAGACAGGTCCATAAAAGATACTAGATTTTTCTGGATTTTATGATATTTAACATATCTATCAGCTGTTTAAATTTATAGGTTATTGGGACTTCTTTTCTCATTTAAAATATGCATAATCATAATTGATTCTGCATTCATCTTTTTATAGTCTTTTACTTAATCCTTCCTTTCTACCTTACCAAATTCGTGAGTGTTAGACCCCACAAAACCTGGACACACCTCTAACTAAATCACACTGCATTTCTGAGATTTTTGTAGTTAGGCTGCCTGCATGTCCTTTCCAGCCCATCTCTCATTTCCTCCATTCCTTCCAAAAGGTTGTATTTCTCCCTTTTTTTATTTTTATTTTTTTGTCATTCTCACTTAGCAAGAAAATCTCCTATTTAATCCCAGCCAACTTGTCTTCCCACATATTCAATTCTTGTTAAATCAGCAGCAGTGATCTTTGCAATGCCTGGCAGGCAAAAGACTCGTAAGCATATTAAATTTGGTCTAATTAAAAGCTCAAATACAATCAATTGTTCACTCCATTCTTTACTAGGGAAGAGAGGCCTCTAAAAGAAATTAGCCAGATGACTCTTTTCTCATTTCATACACTCAGTTCAACCTTTTGTGCAACCACTTTATTGTTAATAAAAAGGAAGTTCTGGTGAGTGAGGTTGAAAGCTGAAAGAAAAAGAAATCAACAAATCTAGGCTGGGTTGCACAATGTCACATGAATTTTCAAAAGTAGTCATAGAGCAAAGCAGTCAATGTAACTATACAGCTAGCATGTGACCAGACTAGTCTCATTTTTTTTTTCAGTATAGAACTGAGTTTCTCAGAGATAGATTAATGATGACCTGAGCTGAGATACTCATGTCATCTGTCTTCTTTTTCCCCCCTTATTAGTCCCTCCTCCCTTTTTCCTATTCCCCTTGACATCTAACTTAAAATGTTTAAAAAAAAGTTTGAACTGACATGCATTCTTGTAAAACCTGTAGTTTTATTTTGTATGTGTACCTTTATTAAATCTGTAGGAATGGCTTGTGATATTACCATTGTTCCTTACCTCTCTCAAGTCAACGCTACTTTGAGCTCTGTTGATGTTGACTTACGTGTGTTCTTTGCAATTGTAGAGACATTGGAAGTTATCTTTTCCCATTCTGTTAACTATTACTCACTTTGCTGAAATTAATTTTGATACAAGGTCCCATAGAGTCAAGGTTATATCCCTGACTGGTCTATTCAGTTCCAGGGGTCCATTACCTCTACCTTTCTGAACCCAAATCCCAGCTATATGGACTGAATAAAATGATACTTAGTAACTCTTGGGTTAAGAAAAGAACCATAAGCACTTCTTCCACTCCTCTCTCTCTACCAACCATGTGTATGCCTCTGCCTTCTCCCAGGCCCTCCCATTTTCTCTGTCTCTATCCAAGGCGCTTCCCTGTTACAAATCTGCGTAACTCTCCTGTTCTGTCTTTACCTTTCCCCGGGGCTGTTAGGCGCCATGAGTTGCAATCTGAATCATAGTGACCCTCCCAGGGTTTTTAATGGCTGATTGCTTCTTCTGGATTGCTTCAGGGGTGGATTGCCTCCTCCTTCTTCTGTTAATGCGGTGTTGGGCATCAAACCTGGGTCCTTTAGAGAGTGTGGAGCAGCATTCTACCAACTGAGCTAAAGGCAGGCCTCCCTGCCCCAGGCAATAGAAATATTCCAATGCTAATTCACTTAGGGCACCCAGGTTTTTTCAAGTTCCTTCCCAGGTTTACTTAAGTTTCTTCAAGTGTCTCGGTTTTCTCAATAATAACTTTTTAAAGGTGTACTAACTGGGCTGGGATTTAGCTTAGTTGGTAGAGTGCTGCGCTGCAGTCTCTGAGGTCCCAAGTTCGATTCCCAGCACCACAAAAATGGGAGAAGGACCTGGCAATCCACTCCCAAGTCAATTCCGAAACAATCAGCCATTGAAAACCCTATGAGGGTCGCTAGGAGTCGGATACCAACTCAATGGCACCTAACAACAACAACAACAATCCTTAATAAAACTTGTCTATACTATAAAAAAAAAATGGAAGAAGATCATGGCAATCCACTCCCAAGGCAATCGAGAAATGATCAGCCATTGAAAACCCTATAAGGGTCACTATGAGTGGGACATGACTCCACAGCACTGAACAACAACATTAAAAAATAAATAAGATAAACAAAATACTTCGAGCCTAGCAGCAACTCCACCCTATATGGCATCTCTAAATCAGGAAGCGACACCTGCTCTGAGTGATAGCAGCCTGAGGTCATGGAAGGAGTGAGCAAGAGGTCCCTTTGAGCAAAGAAACACCATTTCTTCCTTTCTGCAGAGAGCCTTTACCTACCCTCTCATCCTGGCCTGATGCTATGTGCCAAATGTATTACTTTCCGTGGCTATCCTGCCTGTATACCAAAACTTCTTGTTGTTGTTGTTGTTGTTGGTAGGTACCCTCAAGTCAGTATCCAACTGACTCATAGTGATCCTAGGTACAACAGGCGAAACACTATTGTCAGTGCTTCTCTGCTATTCATAGGGTTTTCAACGGCAGATTGATTTTTGGGAGTGGGTTGTCAGGTCCGTCTCCCAAGCCTACAGCACCTGGTGTTCCCAGGCGGTCTCCCATCCAAGTACTAACCAGGCCCTTAGCTTCCGAGATCTGATGGGACCGGATGCCACAGGGCTACAGCTGCAGGCATACCAAAACTTGGGGGCCAGATTAAAGCAGAATTTACAAAGAAATTCATAACTTTAAATACATTTTATGAAAAAACAAGGGAGATGGAAAACAAGTTAGACAATTACCTGAAGAAATTTTTTTTTAAAAAATGCAGCAACAATGCAACCCCAAACAATGAGAAAGGAAATAATAAAGGCAGAAATTAGTAGCATGAGATACTAACAAACTGACACAAAGTACTCCAGAATATTAGTTAACAAAACCTATGTGGCCATTTGAGAAAAACTGGGAAGGTAGATTTCTGGCAAGATCATGCAATGAAAGGAAAAGGAAGACATGAATACACAAAATATGTAGTAAGGGCTGAGGATGTAGCTCAGTGGTAGAGTACTTGCCTAGCATGGGTGAGGCCCTGGGTTCCATCCCCAGTACTACCAAAACAAAAATCCAAACAAAATACATAGTAAAGAGGGAAACCGGAGACATTTTAGACACATTTCCATGAAGATCACGATAAGACAAGGGTGGTAGAAGGATGCCACTAAAGCTTGATGTAGTGTTGGATAGTGTTGTGGTTTGAATCTAAAATGCTCCTCAAAGGTCATGTGGTTGAATGTTTGCTCTCTATCTGGTGGCACTGTTGGTAGAGGCCAGGGAACTTTGGAGGGTGGGTCCCACCTTTGCAGAAGGTCACAGGGTGGGGGCTGGGCCTTTAGAAGTTTTATGTGGGCCCCTCATTCTGCTAAGCTCTCTCTTTTCCTGATTGCCAAGGTGTGAGGTTCCGTGCCCACAGACCCTGCTGCCTCTGCTGCCTGCTACTCTGCTACACCTGCCCCATTGCCTCACCTACCCCACTGTCATGACTTCCTGCCTCAATGGGCTGACATCCTCTAACTGTGAGCCCCAGTAAATCATACCGCCCATAAGTTTGTTTCTGTCGTGTATTTTGCCACTGACTGTGCCAGTGACTGACACAGATAATTTAACCAACATCATAAGAACACAGAAAAGCAGAAGAGATATGAGGATTGAGAGGAAAAATTAAATAGTTATTACTATATTTATTACAGATATTAAAACATAACAATACACCAATAGCATCAACAGGCAAACTACTGCAACTAATTAGATAGTACAGCCTATTTGCCAGATACAAGGTGATATTATAAGACCAATAGTGTGAAGCCAGGAATGGTGGCACATACCCGTAATCCTAGCACTCAGAAGGCTGAAGCAGGAGGCTTACAAATTTAAGGCCAGCGATACACAGTGAGTTTGAGGTTAGCCTGGGCTATATAGCAAGGCCTTGTCTGAAACAAAACAAAACAAAACTAATAGTGCCAGATGCCAGAAACTAGAAAATACAATAGAAATGAAAAGGAAAGAACAGGTCCACTTCAAACATTTGTGGGACCTGCTCCAGGGATACAAATGAAGATCACATTGCATATTTAAATGTCTAAACTCTAATTTGGGTATGGTAGTGTTCCTGTATTCTCAGCTATTCAGACACCTGAGGGAGGAGTATCGCTTGAGCCCAGGAATTTGAGGCTAGTCTGGGCAATATAGAAAGACCTTGGCTCTTAAAATGTATCCATGTATCCATGTATCCATGTATACACCCCCATGTGTCTGTCAGCTTGTCATGCTGTGAGGGCTTGCATATTGCTGTGGTGCTGAAACTATGTCACTGGTATTTCAGATACCAGCAGGACCATCCATGGTGGGCAAGTTTCAGCTGAGCTTCTAGACTAAGATAGACTAGGGAGAAGGACCCAGCATCCTGCTCCAGAGATGATTAGCCATTGCAAACCCTATGAATATCAGAGAAGCACTGTCAAATATAGTGCCGGAAAATGAGACCCCTAGCTGGAAGACGGGGCTGGGATTTAGCTCAGTTGGTAGAGCGCTGTGCTGTAGTCTCTGAGGTCGAGTTCAATTCCCAGCACCACAAAAATGGGAGAAGGACCTGGCAATCCACTCCCAAGGCAATCCTGAAACAGTCAGCCATTGAAAACCCTATAAGGGTTGCTATGAGTCGGAAACGGACTCAATGGCACCTAACAACAACAACAACAACAGCTGGAAGACAGTCAAAAGATGACTAGGGAAGAGTTGCCTCTTCAAAGTAGGAAGGGAGTCAATGGTGGGAAGGGAGTAAAGCCTCTAGGACCTCCTTTTGCTGATGTGGTATGATTTAAAATGAAAAGGAACACAGTGACTGCAACAATGGGCTCGAAAAGATCATGGGCATGGCATAGTGTTGGGTAGTGTTTCATTCTGCTGCTGAGTTGGATGTGACTCAGTGGCACCTATCAACAACAACAACAACAACAACTTCTCTCTCTCTCTTTCTCTCTCTCTTTCTACCCCTCTCATATAATTAAGATTCAAGCTATTTATAATAAACTATAAAATGAGAGTGCATTTAATAATGTCTGCCAGCCAGCTCACTATTGCTTATCTTACTACACTGCCACCAGAAAGAGCAGACAGGGTTTGTTTTTTCCTGCCACTATGCCAATGGGCACCTGTGTAGGTCAGTTTCCCTGGAAATATACTCTGAGACAGATTTGCATGTGAGTGTTTAATGGGAACAACACATGTAATAAAGGAATCTTGCCTGTGAAGAAAACAGACTTAGAAAGAAGAAGTTGAGAAGTTTTATTTAGTTTTTGACAAAAGTATTATTAAATGTTCTTATAAAATAATATTTACAATATTAAAATTTAATATCTAGTTGCCAGCATAAAAATTCAATATCACGCTTCATTATACATCTTATGTCTAACTTACTTTTTTTTAGTCTAGATTTCAGCAGTTTACTTATGATGTATTTGGGTGAGAATTTCTTTTTCTTCTTTTCTTTTCTTCATTTTCTTTTCCCTTCCTTTCCTTCCTTGTTTCTCTTTTTCTTTTCTTTTCTTTTTTGAGACAGGGTCTTGCTTTTTTTTTCTGGTTACTGGGGATTGAACCCAGGGCCTTACGTTTGCGTGCTCTGCAAGTGCTGGACCACTGAGCTGGACCCTCAGCCCATTTTTTTTTTTTTTTTCTTTTTCTACTTTTTGAGGCAGAGTCTCACTAAGTTACACAGACTGCCTCTGGTCTCAAACTTGCAATCCTCCTGCCTTCGCCTCCTGAGCCTCTGGAATTACACCTCTCCCGGCTCCAGGGTCTTGCGTTGGCTTTTAACCCAGACTGCCTTGAACTTGTAGTCTTCTGGCCTCTACCTCCCAAGTGCTGGGATTACAGATGAGTGTCACCTGGCCTGGCTAGGGTGAGAATTTTTCTGGATTTATCTTTTGAGGGGGTTTCTGGGCTTCTTGTATCTATACGGTTTTGTCTTTCAATTGTTTGAGTTTTTAGACCTTATTTCTTCAAATATTTTCAGCCCTGAAATTTCTTCTCTTTGTAACTCCAATGACATGAATGGAGATCTTTTGTTATTGTGTCACAGTCCCTGAAACTGTGTTTATTTTTAAAAAACCATTTTCTTTTTGATGTTCAGGTTGGCTAATTTGTATTGATGTATCTTTTCTCTGTCTCCATTCTGTTATTTATCCCATTCAGTGAGTTTTTCTTTTTAAACCTTAGACATTGTATTTTTCAGTTCAAAAATGTGTGGGGTTTGTTTGTTTGTTTTTTGTTTTCGTTTTGTTTTCTTGGGGTTTTTGTTTTCATTTTTGTTTGACACAGATTCTCATTATGTACTCAGGCTACCCTGGAACTTGCCATCCTTCTGCCTCTGCCTCCCAAGTGCTGGCATTATTGGCATATGCCACCATACCTAGCTAAAATTTCCTTTTGATTTTTTTTTTTAAATAACTTCTATTTCTTTGCTGAGATTTTTCGAGCTTTCTATTTGTTCCAAGAATGCATTCATAATTGCTTGGAGGAGGATTTTTTAAATAATTGCTTTAAAACCTTTGTCAGATAACCCCAATGTTTCTGTCACTTGGGGGTGTCTGTTGATTTCTTTTCTCTTGCAAAGTAAGATTTTCCTGGTCCTCACTATTCCAAATAATTTTGGATTGTGTCTTAGAATTCTGTGTATTATGAGACTCTGGTTCCTGTTTGCATCTTCCCTTTAAGCAGGCAGGCCACTCATGTAGATATACAGCACACATCCTGGCCCACTTTTGTGGGCTGTGGTTTGAATCTCAGTTGAATTTTTGAACTTGGGAAGTACTGTTCCGGTTTGCCGCACTACGCGGCCCAGAGGCCACTCTGAAGCCTAGGTGGGATTCCCAGGTAGTTCAATTTGCAGAGCTTTTTCTGTGTCAGTTCTGGTCATTGTGATGAGTGGGACCCTCAGAGATGAGCCACGGACCTCAGACTTAGATTTAAGACACCACTTACTTGTACTGTCTTGTCCCTGTGATCCTCTCCCACCTATCTAGTGAGGTGGGGAAGGGCTGCTGTATCTTTGGGGCTCAACGCTGGGCAGGCACTGTCCCTGAAGTCATAGTATGCAGCCTCTGTCACTGTTCCTGGAGGGAAGGAGAGGAAGTGAGCTCTAAAACTTCTAGAACAAAATAAGAGGGTATCTTTGTGGCCTTGGGATAAGCAAAAGTTTTTTTTTTTTTTTTTTTTTTTTTTTAGTGGTACAGATTGAACCCAGGGCCTTGTGCATGGCACACAAGTGCTCTACAACTGAGCTACATCTGCAGCAAAATTTCTTAGACAGAACACAAATAGTATAATCCAGGAAATAGAAAAATTGTTAAGATAAGCTTCATCAAAACCACACCCCCCCATTCAAAAGACACTGTTAAAAAAAAAAAGCCAGGTGTGGTGGCACACACTTGTAATTCCAGTACTAGGGAAACTGAGGCAGAGAACTGTGAGTTTGAGGCTCTCCTGGGCTACATAGTGAGACCTGGTCTCAAAATAAATAAATAAATAACCACAAACAGGAAATACTAACAAAACAGAACATAGAGAGGCTTCTCAAAATTCAGCACTAAGAAAACAAACACTTGATTACAAAAAAATGGGCAAGACATTTGAACAAATATTCCACAAAAGAAGATATATGGATGGCAAATAAGCACATGAAATATGCCCAGGCAAATATAAATTAAAACCACACATGAGATCCCCCTCCACATAGGAGGCTGGGTAAAACAAAACACTTGACAATACCCTGTGCAAGGGAGGTTGTGAATACCTTGGAACACTCAGATATTGCCAGTGGAAATGCAAATGGAACAGGTGTTCTGGGAAAGTTGGGCAATTTGTTAAAAACTAAGTATTCACCTACCCAATAAGCTAGCAATTCCACTCAAACAACAAAAGGGTTAATATGCCTGCATATGAATATTGTGATTTTATTCACAATTGCCTCAAATTGGAAACAACCCAAACATCCTTCAACTGGTTAATGTATGTTGTTGTTGTTAGGTGCCATCAAGTCGGTATCCGACTCATAGCGACCCTCTGTACAACAGGGGAAACACTATTGTCAGTGCTTCTCTGCTGTTCATAGGGTTTTCAATGGCAGATTGATTTTTGGGAGGGGGTTGCCAGGTCCTTCTCCCAAGCCTACAGCTTCTGGTGTTCCCTGGCGGTCTCCCATCCAGGTGCTAACCAGGCCCGACCCTGCTTAGCTTCCGAGATCTGACGGGATCAGATGCCACAGGGCTATGGCTGCAGGCGGTTAATGTATAAGCATATTATTATTGTTGTTGTTGTTAGGTGCCGTCGAGTCGGTGTTGGACCCATAACAACCCTAAATACAACAGGTGAAACACTATTGTCAGTGCTTGTCTGCTATTCATAGGGTTCTTAATGGCTGATTGTTTTTTGGGGCATGGGTTGCCAGGGCCTTCTCTCAACCCTACAGCACCTGGTGTTCCCAGGTGGTGCCTTATCCAAGTACTAACCAGGCCTCACCCGGTTTAGCTTCTGAGATCTGACAGGATGGGACACCACAGTGGTACAATTGCAGGCAAGCATATTGTAGTATATCTATATTCAATAAGGGCTGGGATTTAGCTTAGTTGGTAGAGTGCTGCGCTGCAGTCTCTGAGGTCCCGAGTTCAATTCCCAGCACAGCAAAAATGGGAGAAGGACCTGGCAATCCACTCCCAAGGCAATCCCGAAACAGTCTGCCATTGAAAACCCTATGAGGGTCGCTATGAGTCGGATACCGACTCGACGGCACCTAACAACAACAACAACATATTCAATAGTTAAGAGGAATAAGCAACTAATACACATCACTAGATGGACAAATCTCAAGTGCATAATGCTGAACAATATAATTTTGAATCAAAAAGGCTATATACGTACATACAAAAGGCAAAAAGACAGGGAAATAAAATAGGCCTGGAGGTGGAATTTGATTACAAAGAAGCATGAGGGAATTTTAGGGAGGGATGGAATCGTTATATGACTTTTTGTGGTTACCTGACTGTGTTTATCAAAAATTATGCAATGGACCTGACTTTTCAAAAAGTATATGAAGTTTCTGGTTTGTAGCATCCAGCAAATTACCCCCTTCCACCTTTTGGAGAGTTATGACCATGCAAGTATTGAAGAACTAGTGGTATTTTTCTAGTGAAGGAATGGACCAATGGATTCAGGGAATGTGGGGAGGACATCCCAGAAGATGGTGCAGTCTGGGCACAAGCAAGCCCATGTGGTTGAATTTTGAGAGGAAGCATCAATATGGCCTGGATGCTACCAGTGACCCATGTAATCATTGAGAGAGCAGGCTCTAGAGTTAGATGGCCTGAATTTGAACCTGGTTTTTCCCCTTCCTATATGGTGACCTGGCTGGGATATAGTTCAGTTGGTAGAGCACCGCTCTGCAGTGTCTGAGGTCCCGAGTTTGATTTCTAGCACTACAAAAATATGAGAAGGACCTGGCAATCCATTCCCAAGGCAATCTCAAAACAGCCATTGGAAACCCTATGAGGATTGTTAGGAGTCAGATAGGACTCGACAGCACCTAACAACAACATCTTGGTAACCTTGGGTAATTATTTAACTTCTCAGTGCCTCAATTTTCCATTGGTAAAAAGAGAATGATGAATAACTTCATGTCTTATGGTTTTGAGAATTAATACCTGCAAAGTACATAGACTAACGCAGAGGATATAGTAAGTACTCAGTTACTGTTAGCTCTTATTATCCATGTGCTCATTCAACACACCTCCCTGGTACACTTCCTAACACACATTGTGCCTGGCCCTGGGGATTAGACACTGGGGCACCTCAAACAGAATTACATTAGGGACACCTGATATCTAATGAGAAAAGGACCCATAAGGGCAAACCAGTGATGCTGGGTGATAAGTTCTAATAATTTGAGGAAACACAAGGGCTATGGGGCTACAGAAGGGGTTATGGAGAGAGTATCTTTGTAAAGAGGATGAATCGAGTTCACACAAGGGAAGCCCCCTAAAGAGGTCACTTTTGGACAAGGTTTTGAATAAAGATAGTGAATATCTGCCTGAATCTCTTGTGCACCCATCAAAGTCACTGGATCTGGAAAGTGCTTGAAGGTTCTTGGTAGGGGGAAACACACACATAAACTTCAGTGATAATAGATGAAGCTTTAAATGAGGTGGGGCTGAATTAAGAAGAACCAAGTTTAGGTGCAATGAGCACCATGGAAGGATTTTCAAGTGAAGGGCAGTAATGGGATCAGATCTTAGTGTTACAAGGATGGCTTTGGTGGCTGGTGGAGAGGTATGCACACACAGTAAGAAACAAAGAGGCCTGAGCCAGGGCAGGGAAGTGGCAATGGACAGAGAAGCCAGACTCAGAAGGTCCCAGAGGGGGCCAGTTGGATGGGAAGCCTGAGAAAGAGGTTAGTGCCAGAGCTGAAGTAGAACTCAGAGCTTCCTATTTTTAGAAACTCTACCTCAAGATGCTTGGTGTGTGGAGCTACGGACCCTGAAGTGACAAGTCCCAGCCCGGCCATCAGAAGCTCCTTCTGGGGAGGAGGAGAGTCTTGGAAATGGTCTCAGGGAGTGGATGGTCAGGTGTGGTAAGCAAAAGTAGGCCCTGTTGGTGATATGACAGAAGCAGGTTTGAATGTGGCGGGTAGAGTGGGGTTCAGTTCGGCTGAGGAACCCACATGGGCACAACCTCATCACGGGCAACTGTTGGCCTTTGCAGTAGGAGGTTGATCTGTTGCAGAGCAAATCAGCAGTGCTTCAAAGGATCCAAGTGCTTCATCTCCCTGAATTCTTTACGTGTGAGTCCTTGGGCAGATGGAGTTCCCAAGTTTTGAGAGAAGGAAGAAACACTGGATATGTTGAATATGTGTAGTGAAGGACATGATCTAGGAGTCTGAAGATCCAACTTCTGTCTTCTATTCTTAATCCTGACCACTCATGATATCATTGTTGCTTTCTTTGTTAGGTGCTGTCCAGTTAGATTGGACTCCTAGCGACTCTATGTACAGTAGAATGAAACACTATCCGACACTGTCATGAACATGACCTTTTTCTCTTTGAGCCCATTTTTGCAGTCACTATCTTTCTTCTCATTTTGAGTGATATCACATCAGAAAAAGGAGGTCCCAGGGGCTTCACTCTATTTCCATCATTAAGGTTGACTCTACTTTGTGTCAATCTACCTTTCCCCAGTCATCTTTTGAATGCCTTCCAGCCTGGGGGCTCATTTTCTGGCACTATATTTGGCAGTGCTTCTCTGCCATTCATAGAGTTTTCAATGGCTAATTGTTTCAGGAATAGGCTGTCGGGTCTTTCTCCTTAGTTTGTCTTAGTCTGGAAGCTCAGCTGAAACCTGTCCACCATGGGTGGCCCTGTGGGTATCTGAAATAACAGTGGCATAGCTTTCAGCATCACAGCAACACACAAGCCCCCACAGCACGAGAAGCTGACAGACACGTAGGGATAGGGTATCACAGGGAATGCAAAATCAGAAGTGTAAAGAGCAGAAGTACTCAAAAGCAATCAACGTGTTGAAACTTGGTGAGAACCCTCACCCCTAAAGTTATATTTAAAAGTAATTCTCATTTACAAAATGTGCCATTATAGTTAGGGAATTGCTCTCTGTACATTTAGCATCATTATCAGCAGTGACTATGATCTGCTTAGATACAAAATGGTAGCAGAGTTGGTTTTATTGTTAGGTGTGGTCAAGTCAGGTCCAAGTCATAGCGTCTTTGTGTACAACAGGACAAAACAATCCCTGACTCTGTGCCAGGCACATGATCTTTTTTATGTTTAAGCCCATTGTTGCAGTCTCTGTCTCAATCTACCTAGTTGAGAGTCTTCCTTTTTATTTTGTTGACTCGCCACTGTCCCAAACATGATGCCCTTCTCAGGATTGGTCCCTCCTGACTACATGTCCAAAATACATCAGACAAAGTCTAGCCATCCTTGCTTCCAAGCAGCACTCTGGTTACACTTCTTCTAGGACAGATCTGTTGGCTCTTTAGGAAGTCCATGCTATATTCATCTCCAGCACCATAATTAAAAAACATCAATTCTTTTCCTTCTCCTTTATTCAATGTCCAGATTTCACAAGCATATGATGCAACTGAAAATACCATGGCATGAGTCAAGCACACCTTTGTCTTCAATGTGATATCTTTACTTTTCAACACTTTCAAGAGGTCTTTTGCAACAGCTTTTTCCAATGCAATGTGTCTTTTGACTTCTTGACTGCTGCTTTCATAAGTGTTGATTGTAGAACCAAGTAAAGCAAAATCTTGGACAACCTCAATCTTTTCTCCATTTATAGTGAAGTTATATACTAACCCAGCTACAAAGATTTTTGTTTTGTGATGCTGAGGCGCAATCCATACTGAAGGCTGTGTTTCTTGTTCTTCATCAGTAAATATTTCAAATCCTCTTCACTTTTAGCAAGCAGACTTGTGTCATCTGCATAAGGCAGGTTGTTAGAGTCTTTTTCCAATCCTGATGCCACATTCTTCTTCATAAAGTCCAGTTTCTCCTATTATTTGCTCAGCATAGAGCTTGAAGAAATTCGGTGAAAGGATACAGCCTGACGACCCATCTTAAAGCTTTTTTTGATGGTATGTTTCGTGATGTTGGGGATCAAATGCAGGACTTTGTGCCCACTAAGCTAGCACTCTATCACTGAGTTGCATCTCCAGCCCTTGATTTTTCTGAGACAGTCTCACTATGTAGCTCAAGCTGGCCTTGAATTCATGTAGCCCAGGCTGGCCTCAAATCATGATCTGGTCTCTGCCTCCCAAGTGCTAGGATTATAGGTGTGCACCACTTGCCTGGTGAGCAACTCATTGTTTGTGCATACACACTGGTTACTCTGGTCTCTGATAGTTTTAACTTACATGTCTGTTTGTGTATTTACTACCATCTTTGTCCTTTGTTAAAAACAATTGTTGGGAGGCCGTTAGTCTGAGACAGCTCCAGCACCTTGGGTTCCTAGGTAAGCAAATGGAAACTCAAGTCAGGTGATAGTCACGTCCTAGAAGAATGA
Organism: Pedetes capensis; assembly: GCA_007922755.1. Classification (NCBI taxonomy): domain Eukaryota; kingdom Metazoa; phylum Chordata; class Mammalia; order Rodentia; family Pedetidae; genus Pedetes; species Pedetes capensis. The sequence goes on from VMDO01010064.1 coordinate 15,886, forward strand.
AACTTAAGCATAACCAATCAGAATCCACCACCTAACCTCAAAATACAGATTTTTTACTTTATGCAGTCAAATACTTTCTTTGTCTTGCTTCCAAGAACACCTTACAAGATTTCCCCTCTGAACATTTTGATGGATCCCAACCACTTGTGGTCTGGCACTGCCCAACCCATGAGTCCCCACCTATTCAAGTAAATTCTTCAAAAGTTTAACACATCTGAGTTTATCTTTTAATACCATCTTTACCTGAAAGGAGCCATTTCTCTCCCTTAACTCACATTAGGATTAATAACTGCCTCCACACAAGACCCTTAATATTACTTCTTCAACCTGACAGCACTTAAATTGTTGGGCAATAACTTGATGCCAAACATCCTTACTTTGTTTAACCATTCCCTAAAGATGTGTTGCTTATCTAGGAACTCAAGGTGCTGGAACTGTCTCAGACTAACGGCCTCCCAACAATTGTTTTTAACAAAGGACAAAGATGGTAGTAAATATACGAACAGACATGTAAGTTAAAACTATTAGAGACCAGAGTAACCATATATATATATATATATATATATATATATATATATATATATATATATACATACATACATACAGCCTTACCACTATGGCATCTGATCTCGTCACATCTCAGAAGCTAAGCAGGGTTGAGCCTGGTTGCCTGGTTAGTACTTGGATGGGCTTGGGAGAAGGACCTGGCAGTCCATTCTCCCTAAAAAGCCATTGAAAACCCTATGAATAACAAAGAAGCACTAATAATAGTGTTTCGCTTGTTGTATGTAGGGTTGCTGTGAGACACCAACTCCATGGCACCTAACAACAACATATATGTGTGTGTGCATATATATATATATATGTATGTATGTGTGTGCATATATATATTATATATATATAAATAAATAAATAAATATATATAAAATCATCCTGACCTTTCACCTGGGTAAAATCCAGCTTGTGTTGTAATTTCTCCTAGGATGGGGCTTATTTTGACCTCAACAAATGTCATCCATAAGAAATCTACTGGGACTTCACCAGTTCAACCCAATACTCCATTAGGATTTAATAGTCACATGCAATTGCTTTTGAGCTTGTGGTCAACTACTTCAGTGTAGAGCAGAGTAGTTTCTTGGAGAAGGCAGATGCAGAGCTCCAAAGGCTGGATTCAATGTTTCCCCAACCTTCTTCCCCAAACCAGTTTCTGAAGGTGAGTAGGTTAAGTGCCAAAAGCTGCTGAGATCTCAGAAGTCTGTGTTTCACTTACATGGAGGAGCGAGCAGGAAAGAAGGGAAGTGATCACATTTTGCTTTAAATGAAGAACTCTAAATCCCTATTGCCTGCAGCTGTAGCCCTGTGGCATCCGATCCCATCAGATCTCGGAAGCTAAGCAGGGTCGGGCCTGGTTAGTACCTGGATGGGAGACCGCCAGGGAACACCAGAAGCTGTAGGCTTGGAAGAAGGACCTGGCAGCCCCCTCCCAAAAATCAATCTGCCATTGAAAATCCTATGCTCAGCAGAGAAGCACTGACAATAGTGTTTCCCCTGTTGTACAGAAGGTCGCTATGAGTCGGATACCAACTTGATGGCACCTAACAACAACAACAACAACAAATTCCTATTAGAAACTATGTGTTTCAAAGATGCTGCAGAGACTGTCGTCCATGGGCATACCTGCTAAAGGCTTGGTAAGTAATCATGTTTACCCAGAATTATTTACCTAATACTTAATGCAACTATTGTCCCAACCAGACTCTTCACGCTAGGAGTCTTAATGTTGTCCTAATGTTTTATCCTAGTTAAAAATTTAAAGAATAATATGTGTTTCGGTTCATTTTCTATTGTTATCACAGAATACCAGAACCTGTATAATTTATGAAAGAAAGAAGTTTCTTTAGCCTCAGAGTTCTGGAGGTTGGATGACTAAAGTCAGGCTTTGCATCCAGTGAGGGTCTTGTGCTGGAAGTCAGAAGGAGCAGGGGAAGTGGGCATGTGTAGAAGAGGTAAAACCCAAGCAGCAGCCTCACTTTGACTCACTCTTCAGGTAACTCATCCAGTATCAGAAGAATTATCTCAGTCCCTTAAGAATTAAACCAATCACATGAGAAAGGCATTCATCCATCCATGAAGGCTCTGCCCCTATGACTCAAGCACCTCCCACTAGGCCCCACCTCCCAACACTGCTGCATTGAGGAATTAAGGTTCCAACACGCGAATTTCTGGGGCAGCACACTCCAACCATACCAACAAGGCACTGCAAGTTCTTTTGGAAGCAGGTAGGGCTCATAAACAACAAATACATAAAATATTTCAAGAACATACTAGATGAATTTATAGGTTCATGCTGGTTTGTCTGCAGTTTTATGGTTTGAGCTTAGAAGACTTCCTGTTGGTGGTTACAGAAACTCTGGGTCATAGCTTTAGGGCTGCATTAACTCCTTTAGTGCATCTTCCACTTAAGAGCTATTTTTCTTTCTCTCCATAGACAATGATTGCCCATCAAAGAATGATATACTTTGAAATTTCTAAGCAGGGTATTTTACATGACTCTTTTACGTTTTGTTCCTAGTGATCACTGCCAGATAGTAATCACATGATCATGTGTAATAGTCTGATGGTTTTATTAACAAGTATATAATACATATATTGCAAACTGTATATAGTATATGAGGACTGTACAGTACAAATTTATGTTCACAGTTTGACATGACAAAATGTCATTACTGAATTCCCATTGGACTACAGAGTAGAAACAGAGAAGGTACATTAAACATTCACATCTTTAGTAAGAAAGATTACCAAAATGTTTCAGTATTTGCAAGTATACTAATGCATGCTAAAAACCTTTACCCATTCAGTCTTATTAGCTTATAAAATATATTACACTTTATTAAAAATTTCTGCATAGTTTATACAAGTATTAAAGTACTGTAAATGTAATAATCCTGCTATACTTGCAGGTATGGTTTAAGAGATGCTAAGCAGAAAGATTACTTTGACCCTCTAACATTAAGTACATAATAGAAAAAAAAAAGTGCTAGTATTTGTAAAACATGTGGTAGCCCTCGTTTAATGCATGTAAAATGGCTTTGTAAATGTATTAAGTGAGTTCTCAATCATTTAGAAATTGTTAACCTTGACAAAGAAAGGAATAAAGACAACTGAGTGACTTCACGTATGACAGCAATTCCTTCAAGACAATTGTGTATTTTCAAACCAAATTATTTTAAAATTAGATTTTTGAAATTGTCTTTAAAGCAATCTAACCAGGAATGATGTGCAGATATACAGTATGAGCAATAGTCTTTCAAATTCCACATTAGTGCAATACTGATAGTGCAGATGAATGTTTAATAAAACATACATATACATACATAGTTCCCCTGTAATTCTGTTCCAAGGCTCTTGAAACTTTTCTGCATATTTAGTATCCCCTTAGTTGAACATAGCTATGCTATAGACATTCTCCAAACCAAGTGACTTAGAATTTTAATGCCCATTTATGATGTAGATTCACATTTTAAAACTCTAAACCATGTTGGATTATGACTTAATTTTTATGACTTCTTCTCCAGGATGAGACTTGAGCAATAACTGAATAAACTCTATTACAAACAATTTGCATGACACCAACTCCATGTTTACAAATCATTCTCATCAATTTAAAATATTGCAAATAAAACACCTTTGATAGCAACATGGCACATCATTAAAATAATGTTTCAAGGGCATCTTATCGTGTATCTGAGGTCTTCCACAATAACGGCTAATAATGACTAAAAGACTAAATTTCTCAACTATCATAGTAAAATACAAGTATTTATATTTATATATATATATATAAAGAAAATTTGGTAAGGGCCAATTGGTAGCTAAATATCAGACCAGCATGGGAATAGAGAATGGCCTCTCTGGATTGCTTTTCTTCCAGAGTTAAAATTGATCTTTGTTAATGAACTGTTAACATGATCAAAGCAAGCTGACTAGTAACATAATACAGTCTTTTGAAAACAAAACTTAAATGTCATAGCAAACATCGAATTTCATGAGACTCCATGAAGCTTTCTAATAACTGTACCTGGATGCAAAGAGGATTCAAAGGTCAATTCTATACTTTCTTGCTCCCTTTCTCTCTTCTACATAGGTTGGAACACACGAATTGGAACAAAAAAATTCCTTGCAGTCTAACATGATTCATGAGAAGAACCATTTCAAGACATGAACATGTGGGCATGAATGTGACTAAACACTGACAAATACAGGTGACATGTTTTTCCAAGAGCCATTTCTATTCCTCAATTCATGTCAGAGTTGCAACAACAACAAAAAAAAAAAAAAAAAAAAAAAAAAAAAAAAAAAAAAAAAAAAAAAAAAAAAAAAAAAAGGAAAAAGAAAATAGCCCAATTAGCATGTCTTAATATTCAAAACAAATTTTGCAGTGCTAAAGAAAAGAAACCCAAGTGCCAAGATAACATTTCTGCATTTTTCACCCATATTACCTTTCAGCTGGCTCACAGGGCAGATGGGACCTCTGAGATGTGCAGTCCCTACAAATAAGTTTTAATATAGTGCCATCAGAGTAAGCTCCCCACACAATGCGCAGCCTCCAGAACCACTCATCCACTGACATTTAAAAACAATTAAATAATACATTCCTCCCAGTTAAGGTTGGGTTGGATCCTGAGTTGTGGCTGGGATGAATCTTCAGGACTCCCTTCTTCTCTCTTCTCCTCCATCCTTCATGGAGGGATGAAGGGGAATTTGGTTATATGCAACCATATCTGACCACCATTGCTCATTTTTTTCAATTTATGACCAATAGCATGTCCATGTATGAATTATTTTTATTGCCATTTAGACTATGGTGCTCAAAAGCCTGCTTTTGAAAAACTTCCCCGAAATTTAGTGCTATTTATCTTCAACATAAACACGAGTCATTATTTTCAGTTTGTTCTTCTGACAGGATACTTGAAAATGATAGTAAATTGTTAGCTCCGGCAAAAATCTTGGGAATTTTCAAACTACACATCTAAATCCCTGAACTGTGGTTTTTCAGAAACATGTCCCCAAAACAAAGGAATATGTGCTTCACTATATTTAAAAATAGTATCACTCAGATCTCAATTCAATGAATTAAGCCTGAGCAGACGCTTGCTTATCCTATGTGCCATGAACACAATTGACAGCCAATTTGGCACCTTACAACTCACACAAAGCTTCATATAAAAGCTATGGGATTAATTTGATATGGGAATTACAAATACCACTCCACACTTTCCTGTTTGCAAAAAAGCTACATGCACATTGGGTAAAAGACAGACCATTCACACTCTGACCCAAAGGTATTTTTACCATTACTGGGCAAATATTTCTCAGGATTCCTTACTCTCAATGCTCAATAAGCCGTACTAAGGGTATTGCAGGAATGGAGATGGTTGCCTGGATAACCCTACTGGTGTCTCGCTCTGCAGCATGGTCTTGCACAGCTAAGTACGCATGGTGACTGAAGCTCTATAAATGCACTGCACAGCTAGCCAAATGTTGATGTCTCACAGACGACCCCTAGTCATGAGGAATCTCTGGCTTCCTCCTTTGTGTCCTATGCTTCTACTCCAAGCTAAGGAAGCACAGTACCCAACCCTTGAACAGCCTACAAATCTCCCCACCTAATTCAGCAGCTCTGGCTCATCTCTGGGTGGTGGCAAATCCCTCCATAAGAGCTTCAGGCACAAGGGAGGGCAAAGAGCTTGATTCAGAATTAGATGTAGTGCTAATTCAGGTCAACAAGCAGGATATGTACACAACAGCTGCACTGACTGGACTAGCTTGACATCTTGCTGCATGTCTTGCTAACTGGTGAATGGAACGACCTTTCTCATTGCTACTGAGCATACAATGAGATCATGGGATACAGAGGTACAAAGGTCTCTGGCAAGGACTAACAGGCTGGATACTGTATTTCTAATATATTTACTTTGATATTCTTTTGAGGAATACATGGAGAAACCGACAACTGGTATGTTAGTTTACATGTTCCCTTATTCTCATTACATTAAACGTATCTGTAAGAAGGGCTTGCTTAGCATCCCCAGAAAAAAAAAAAGTGTTCACATTCTTTAGGTCTGACCCGTGGTAAGGAGAGGGAGGATTAGAGAATATCTACTACTGACCATATGGAAGTTCTGAGTGATAGAAATTCAGAGATTCAGACCAGCTGAATCCAAATGAAAATGTACATGTAAAAAATGAGTTAGATAGTGGGAGGGAAGAGAGAGAAAGCCAGGAGAGTGGGGAGTCGCGCTGAGGCGGCTGCCGGAGGCATTCAGACGAGCATGTGGCGTTTCCTGTGTAGGGCAAGATGGTCAGAACGGGAGAAGCTGCGGTCACAGTCCGGACACTGGAAAGGTTTGATTCCAGTATGTTTCCGGAAATGTCTAGTTAGTTCATCAGACCGAGCAAACTTCCATGTGCATCCTTCCCAGGTACACTTGTAGGGCTTTTCTCCTGCAAAAAGGAAACAAGTGTTTCATTTGTTTGGAAAAGACAGTGAAGGTTTTTTAGCTAATGCTCCTGGAAAATGCTATTTCCAAGATAAGGTCATACATTTGTCCCTCAGTTAACACAGTGCCTTGTAAATCACTACAAGACAAGCAAGAAAAAACCTGATTCTCTGCGAAATACAAAAAAACAAAACCAAAAGATAAAAAAGCAGGTGGGTAGGATTTTAAGAGTTCTTAAAGCATAAAGACAATGAAATCTATTCTGAAGGACTAATGTCATAGAGGGCTGGGATTTAGCTCAGTTGGTAGAGCGCTGTGCTGCAGTCTCTGAGGTCCCGAGTTCAATTCCCAGCACCGCAAAAATGGGAGAGGACCTGGCAATCCACTCCCAAGACAATCCCCCCCCAAAAAAACAGCCACTGGAAACCCTATGAGGGTCGCTATGAGTTGGATACCGACTCAACGGCACCTAAGAACAACAACAACAATGTCATAGAGCATGTGGTATTCTGTATTTGAATATTTCCAAGTCCTAAACTACTTGGGAGCTTAATTACACGTAGTAATGTGCCTTTAATAAGTTCAAATTGAGCAGGGTGCCATGCCACATACTTAGCTGAGGTACAGGATAGCAAGTTCAAGGCCAGAGGCAGTCTGCACAACTTGGTGAGACCTTGTCTCAAAATAAAAAGTACAATAGGGGCTGAGGGACTGGGTACTATGGTGCATGCCTATAATCTCAGTGACTCAAGAGTCCGAGGCAAGAGGATCGCAAATTTGAGGCCAGAGGCAGTCTGCATAACTTAGCAAGACCCTCTCTTAAGATAAAAAATAAAAATAAGAGCCGGGCACAGTGGCACACGCCTATAATCCTAGAGGCTCCGGAGGTGGAGGCAGGAGGATCACAAGTTCAAGACCAGAGGCAGTCTGCGTAACTTAGTAAGTCCCTGTCTCAAAAAGTAAAAAAAAAAAAAAAAAAAAAAAAGAGGGCTGAGGGTGCAGCTCAGTGGCCCAGCACTTGTAGAGCATGCACATGTGAGGCCCCGGGTTCAACCCCTAGTACCGCCAAAAAATAAAATAAAATAAGTAAATAAATAAGTAAAAATAAAAATAAGGAGCTGAAGGTACAGCTCAGTGGTAGAGCACTTGCCTAGCATGTGCAAGGCCCTAGCTTCCATCCAATGCACTAAAAGGAAATAATTTTTAAAAAGTCAAAATTGAAAGTTTGTAGTATATCTTTATTCTTTCAATAGTTTTTTAAAAACAAAAATCTGAATTTTTTTTTTTTTTTTTTGAGACAGTGCCTCATTATTGTAGCCCAGGCTGGCCTTGAACTTGCAACAATGGGATTACTAGAGTGCACCACCATGCCCTTCCAAAATCTGAATCTTTTTGAGCACTGATATGACACCACAAGTAGAAAATTCTACACCATGAAACTTTTCTTCATGCGCAAAATTATAAAAAATATTGTATAAAATTACCTTTAGGCTATGCATATTGGCATACATGAAACAAAGAAATCTGGTGTTTAGAATTGGGTTCTATTCAGATGTTTCCTAATGTTTATGCAAATATTGCAAAATCCACACAAATCTGAAACCTGAAACAATTCTGATGCCAAATATTTCAGATAAGGGTTACTCAGCCTATAGTGGGCAATGGATATCACAAATTAATTCCTGTTTAACATCCCTTATTCTCTAGAAACTTGGCTATTCCTACCATATATTAGGATTTGTATGGCCTGCTTTGCTGCATGGACTATATACACCAAAGGCATTTTTCTTACATTTGAATTGTCGTCCAAATAAATATTCAATTTTTTTTTTGACCAGCATGGCATTGTTGTTTGGGAGTTCCTCTAAACACAAGGCTATCTATCTACCCTCGGCTTCCACTGCCTCCTCCTCAGGATTCACTGAAAAACTTCCACAAGGTTTGATACTTCCCTTACCTTTTCTCTCCCAGATTTCAGATTTTCTGAATATTTGCATAGACTTTACTGGTTTAGCATCCCTAATCTGGAAATCCAAAATCCAAAAACACTATTATTATTATTATTATTATTATTATTATTATTATTTTCTGCAGTAATAGAGGGGTTGAACCCAGGGCTTCATGCATGCTTTTGTACCATCAAGTTGCACCCCCCAGTCTACGTTTTACTTTTTATTTTGAGACAGGGTCTCACTAAATTACACAGGCTGCCTCTAGCCTTGAACTTACGATCCTACTGCCTCTGCCCCCTGAAGTGTTGGGATTACAGGTGTGAGCCAAAAATCCAAAACTTTCTAAATGTCATGTTGGTGTTTAAGTTTCAGACCATTTTGAATTTTTACATTTTCAGATTAGGGATGCTCAACGTTTAATACACAAGCTTTGAAAAGCCAGAACTGTGTAGTCATTTCTTAAGAGTCAATTAGATGAAATCTGTTAATGACATTGCTCAAACATTCCATATCCTTTCTGATTTTATTTGTTCTATCAGTTAATGAGAGATAGTAGTCTTTGACTACTAAATTAAAAAAAAAATTTTTTTTAATTAAAAAAAAAAAAGCCAGAATTGTGGACACTAACATTCCATACTAATACTTCTTAAGAAGGCAAATGATGTGAGGCTGGCGTTTCTCATACCTGTGTGTGTTCTTCTGTGTGCTTTCAAGTGGGAGCTTTTAGTGTACACCTTGTTGCATCCGTCATAATCGCATCTGTGTATCCTCCGCTTCCTTTGGGTATCCGGGGATTCCACAGGTAAAGGTCTCTTCCCAGGCTGTACGATGACTGAAGGATGATTCCTATGAAAGTCAAAGTGAAATGCAGAATGTTGAACGAAGGCCCTTCTCTTTCTTCAGTCTGTTAAAAGCATTAACGACATGTGGCAAAACCAAACAAACAAAAAAACCCAACAAAATAAACAAAAAGAAATTAGCTGATCAACCCAAGAAGCACTGCTATATTCATTCAACAAACATGTAGCGAGCACCTACCATGAGCCAGGCACTGTGCTTGGCACCGGGACACAAAGATGAATAAAAACAGGGTTCCTGCCCTCGAGGAGCTCACACTCTAGGGGGAGACAGACATGGAGATAAGTAATGACAGCAAGAAGGGTTAGGTGCTATGCTAGAGGGAGGTGCCATGTGCTGGGAGAGATTCTTCCCCACAGTAAAAACCTGCCTATTTGTATAATCCCGTGGTACTAGGCAATGCCGAATACTGCATTTTTCCACAGCTGCACTGACTTTCATTATTCTTTAGGGAACACTGAGAAAGGTCAAAGTCTTACAACTCAGGCAACCACATCCTAAAATGTATCTACATTTTATCTTTTACATAACTAGGATTCATTTGCATCCCTTACAGACTGCCAACTCACATTCAACTTCAAATACTGGCTCTTCCAAAGAAAGGAAAAGGTGGCATGCTATTTTCACCACTGCAAACCTTTACTGCCATGTCCATCCTTTCCTGAGGAAAAGCACCAGTGCGGCCAGGAGGGAGGTGAGCAAAGCCCTCATCCATGACACTGGCTCCCTGGCAGGACACCTGATATCTTCCCTACTCTCCTGATTTCTCTCACATTCCTGAGTATCCTCCTACGGTGGATTTGAAATCAAATCCTGCTAACCATCATCACTATAAATTGTCGCTTTCTTAGAAAGGAAGGTGACAGAGAAACAGCAGATGGGGAAAGGCGTGCAAAATTTTTACTCTGCTGATTAGTATATACCACTGAAAAGCTCTAATCTCTTCATTCACTTTCCTGATGACTAATCACTTGATACATTACAAGGATGAGCAACTGGCCTCCAACCGTGACAGACTTCTTTTTCTTTTAAATTTCTACCTATAGCTCCTAACATGGTCCAAATTATGCATGAATGTTTCCTACCAGTGGGTAGATAGAGTAAAAAGATTGGTGAAAATGAAAAAAAAAGAATTTGATGAGGTAAATACTCAAGTCTGGAGATCAATAAACAGATAAATATGTATATATTTATGAACACATGCCAGAAAAAAGAGAAGTCTGAGGTTTATAGCTGTACAGTTTGCTTGTAAGGCTGAGTCATTTATTTAAAATCCTTCAGTTAAAAAAAAAGTTATTTTAACTCTTTAGGAAATATAATTCTGGGGAAGAAATTTAATGATTAACTAAATTGCATGTCTCTAGGATGCGAGGAGAATATTCATCCATTCCAGGTGACTATTGAAATCTTTTCCAGTGATTGGATTTTATGGATTGGGAAACTGACAGTTTCGGTACAGTAAACTATGAGTGGTTTTCCAAGTTGTGTATTTTACATATGAAGAAATGTTGAAAGGCTGTGGGCTCCAACTTTAAATCCCAGATCTGTCACGGGGCCTCTTTGATCTGGGGCTGGCGGATGAGCCTCTCTGTGCCTCAGTTTCCTCTCTGTAAAATGAGGATGATGACAATAGTGCTATCTCAGAAGGTTGTTGTGAGGAATATCGTCTTGGAAGCTGGATGTGAGTAGCGTGCGCGAACTACCTAAGCACACTATCTGTTCCAGAGGCTAAGTTACCACATGCTGTTAACAAGTTCAAAAATGCTTCATCCATTTGGAACGGCACCTTTCCTACCACCTGGGCAGGAACAATTAGAAGTGCCCGTTATGTCGCCTGTTGCTTGCCAGAGAATACCCCTCATCATCGTGCAGATGTGTTCGTTTTGCTTACAGTTCTACATACCTTAAAGTTCTACAGTTTCATGTGGAGGTTTTTTTGGCGGGGGACCAGAGAGGGTGTTTCAAAGCCACTCAAGTGGCTCAAATTAACATCTACCTTAGAAGATAACAATACTCTGAGAATGGCCAGCAGCCCCACCTCTGAAGAGCCTGATGCTGGTCCAGGTTGAGGTTTGGAGATAAAGGTCTATGGATCTCATATTTTCTGGTCTTCTCGTGCCTTTTTTTTTGTGTGTGTGTGTGGTAATAGGGGGTTGAATACAGGGCCTCAGGTATGCTTTGCAAGTGTTCTATCACTGAGCTGTACCCCCAACCCATTTTTTACTTTTTGTTTCGGGACAGGGTCTCATGAAGTTACACAGGCTGCCTTGAGCCTCAAACCTGTGATCCTCTTGGCTAGGCCTCCTGAGTTGCAGGGATTAAAGGTATGCACCACCATGCTGGCTCTCTCTCTCACTTGTCATTTTTATAGAGGTGATATGGGATTATTATAACCAAGAAGTTATAACAGCTATTACATACCAGACACCTGGTCATTGTCTTCAATTAAACTGATCTCTCTTAAGTTTGCTATAACACACACACTCCCCTAAACAGTGAATTCTGATTCTTAAGCTTTTTGTTCTAAACCCAGCTTCACATATGTAAATATATAACAAAAGGCATTCAATATACTTTTGAGTGCCTTTAAAAATAATTCTAAAGCCCTAACTCTAACATCAAGTAAATGGATTTCAAAGCTGTAAAGCCTGCTTCTAGTAAGGAAGGGCTTCCTAAGGCAAATATTATTGTGTGTGTATTGGGGGGAGGCTCATTGCAATGGTACTAGACACTTGGTTTAAAGTAATTCCTTCCTGGTTAGCTGGTTTCCTATGTGGGCTGCTACGCGGTCCACTCCAAGATATTAATCATATCTGTGAGATAATTACTTAGAGAGTACATGTCCCAGTTGTGGCTAATCTGCTGAATTTTTGGAAGAGCAACAGGCATTCTTAGGTCAGCATTAAAATAAGCACACTGCTCATTAAGCATTAAAAACCACTGACAGTGAGATCACCAAAGGAATACTACTTAAGACAGAAATAAATATTTTGAGTATTAAAGAATAGGAGATTGCCTTCAAAATATTCTTCCATAATGTTTCACATTGTAATTTGTAATAACCTAGACTTTGGACTAACACTTCTTCAGTCAATGGATCCTCCCTTATAGAGGCATTTGGCTTTATTTAGTTTCATGGCACCCGTCCTACCACCTGGGCAGGAATAATTAGAAGTGCCCATTCTGTTGCCTGCTGCCTTGCCAGAGAATACTCCTCATCATCGTGGATATGTGTTCATTTTGCTTAGTCCTTCTGTTTCTCTTTTCACCAGAGTGTATGAGAAGATGCAATCAGATAACTATGGAGAAGATGATGTGGGGTGTGTGGGGGGACTCCTTGGGATCAAGAGATCAAGCTCAGGTTCCCTCTGTAACAATGTGATTTTAACCATGTTACTTGGTGTCTTGGCTTATCACTTCTCTATTTGCTTTGACTCCCACAGGCCTGCTATGGGAGAATGAAATAACTCCTTTGAAACACTTGGAGGTGGGCATGATGGCACACACCTGTGATCCCAGCACTCAGTAGGCTGAGGCAAAAAGATCACGAGTTCAAAGTCAGCCTAGGTTACATAGCAACAACCTATCTCAAAAAGTCCAAGACAAAATCAAACCAAAGCAGAACAAAACGTGGATAATTCTTTTTTCTTACTATGAAGAGTAATAAAGTACAGCTCTCTGAGACACTTTCCCTACCTGCTGTTGCAGCTGAGTAAGAAGAATCTTCTTCATCCATGAGGGAGAATATAATCACCAAAAAAACCAAAAAAACCAAAAAAAAAAAAATGACTGACTTGGTGCAGTGGAAAATTAATAGCTGAGCTACTATGAAGGCAACTATGCAAACTGAATGTGGATTTGACTACAATATATTTAAAGTCACCAGAAAATAGCTGTTCTAAAATCAGAGAATTCACATTGAGCTGCAGAGTTAATTGTGTGAAGGAGGGGGTGGAGAAGATAAAGTGGTGAGACAGCTAGAACAGTTGGGGAAAAGGTGATGTGGGAAGAAGACAACGAGAGGGACCCTGGGCGGCAATGGTGGTGGCCGCTGCAGTAGGAAGCTGGCCACTGAATCCAATGCGGCAGTACTATGGCACAAGAAAATTACAACGATCATCACAATCAATAATGAAAACAAAGAGGAAACCAGTAGCCAGGGGAAGTGGCCACAGTCCTCCATGTGGTGGAATGTAGAGCTGGAATCCAAGGGCCATCTTCTCAGCTACAGCCAACACAGCCTCCAGTGCAGCCACTGGGAGAAGTCAAGGGTCCTCCAGCAGCCGACCCGTGAATGATGTTATTTAATCCCTGTGTGGCACCATCCTATTATAGCACGTGTCGGATGCTGACTGATTCTGTGACCTTCCTACTGGGTGGCAGTTCTACAGGAGACGGAACACACTACAGCCAGATGTGATTAAAGACCCATGAGTTCATTCAGCGCTGAGCTTCTCTGAGCTGCATGGACAACACTCTGTTGCTAGCACTGTCGTTGGTCTGAAGCTTTTGATTAAAGACATTCCCCATAACGGACACACTATACTGCATTAAAGGATGAGAACAGGGAGGATCCTGTTTGTCCACATGAAAACTTTCATGATCCAAGCTGAAGTGGGACATAGAGAACACCAAAGGCAATCTATGCAAGGATTCAATCTGTGCGTGGGAAAACTATGTATGCATAGCTTGGGAAGATGAAAAACCTAAAAAAGATTTATGTGGAAGGTGCAAAATCAGGGGTGACTAATTCACTGAAGTTGACGTAACTGTTGTAATATTGTCCATATTACAGAGAGTGTATTGTTTATGTAGAGATTCTCACATCTGGACCAGTGGTTGAGCCACCATTCAGTGGCTGTCACATAATACAGGACATTCCTGGTCATCCATAGCACATCACAGGTTTGCAATCTTGTGCTCCATTCAGGTCTCCAGATGCACGCTACTATGTGCAAATGTGGGGTACACCTAAATATACTTACTCTTGCAACAATGCTTGCGGGGGGGACACTGAGTTCATTAAAGGGGGTGACATTTCTTCAGGATAATAATCTGTCCTCTGTGGTTCGATCCCAGGTTCTATTTTAATTTTTTTCTGTAATATGGGCTTCTCATATGATTCAATTACAGGTACTAAAAAATAAAAACAGAAAAGTCGCTCTATGAACAATTTACCAATTTCAGCTGTAAAGAGCTCACTCCTGAACTCCTATCTACACTACTGAGGTGTGAATATTTATTTGCCTATGGCAAGATTATGTCAGGAATCAATCTATGAGGGATTCTTGTTCCTCTTGACCATTATTCTGCAGGAAGCAGTAAACACAGGGACCTGGACTTTTAAGACACAAGCCTTGAAATGATTCTTCCTTATGAATTTTGGTTATCTCTTTCAACTCTATGGTCTATGCCTATGACCAGCTGGTAAACAGGTAGCTTTTAAGAGCCATTAGTTATCACCAAAAGTGATCAAAAAGTATTTATTAAATGCCTTTTGTACCCAGAACCATGTTAATTATTCAGACATCAAAATATGAAGTCAGGATTCTTATTATGCCAAAGTAGACAATTATATAACGAAAGTAACAATCTCAGGGTAATCGATTGATTCTCAGGAGCTCTTCAAATATCAATACTTCATAACAAAAACAAAACAAAGAACATCCCTTGGGCAAGCATTTCCTTTCGAGAGCTCAAATCTCTGCCTTGGGGTTCCTCACACAGACTGTCTAGGGAATACCCAGTATACTAAGTGGATACAGTGGTGCGGACCCATGGCAGAATTTACCTTGCATGCTACTGTTTGAATTTTCCATCTCCTCTGACAAGGAGACCATGAGCGGCTGCTGGAGGTGGCTGGTGTACATAAAAGGGACAGGCTGCACCACAACGGGCTGGATGACAGGCAGGATGCCTGGGCTCCGGATTCCATGTCTTGAGAGGGCAGCTGCCATCACGGGTGGCATGGACAGTGGCATGCTGAAGGGTTGCACACCCGGGGAAGGTGGTGAGTATTTCTTAATGGGTGGGCTGGGAGAAGGCAGACTCAAGCCAGGTGACACTCTCTGGTGTGAGGATGGGAACTTCAGCGAGGAAGGAGAATTTCCAGCTGAGGGTGGCGAACTCCGCTTGTTCACTGTGAGGTCCACTGGCTCCATCTGGATCCCATGTGACAGGCCTTCTGGGGTCTGAAAGAACTTATCAGGCAACGGTGTGGAGTAAATGACCCCATATTTGTTGGGCTTCATTGACTCCATGTAATTAGATGGGTAGGACTATTGGAAAGAAAAAGAGAGAAAGGTATAAACAGCCAAATGAAAAGTGTGTTTGCTTAGAATACAAATAAAAGCACACACACACACACACACACACACATATATATATATACACACACACATATATATATATATATATCACAGAGCACTTTCAATTGCATGTGCTTTAAAAAAATTTTCATTCTAGTTATTTATATATATACACACAATATATTTATTTATTTATATTTATATAAATATGTAAAATTTATATAAATATATATATACACTATATATATATATATATATGTTTTGGTGGTATTTGGGGGTTGAACCCAGGACCTTGCACATACTTTCCAAGTGTTCTACCACTGGGCTGCCCCCAGCCCATTTTTTACTTTATACTTTTTATTTTGAGACTCTAGTGTCTTTAACCTGGGCAGAACATGTAACATTTCTGGATACCCTTGGGTACAGTAAAGAGAAATGGGGCTGCATGATAGTACCTCCTTTACCCTCCCAAGACAAGGTCTTGCTGTGTACCCCAGGCTGGCCTGGAACTCGCTATGTAGATCAGGTTGGCCTGGAACTCACGTCGACCCTCCTGCCTCAACCTCCAAGTGCTAGGATTACAGGCGTGCATGATCGTACCCAGCTCACCTGAGTACCTTTTGATAGGCTTTAGCCATTAAGTGATCCATGTTTGGAGTGGCCAATCATCCCAGTGTGCCCAGGGCTGTCCTGGTTTTAGCAGCACAAGTCCTACATCCTAGGATCCTGCTCAGTCTCTGGTGAACCAGGATGGTCAGTCACCCTCCTTGCCTATGTCCTAAAGACTACCTTCCCTAGGGCAACTAAGTCCTTGGCCCCAACCTTGGCCATCAATGGGGCCTTATAATTAAACAACCTCAATGCAGTATTAACTTGAGTTTCCCTGGCTTCTCCAGTGGCCACTATTGTGAGTTATAATAATTATGAGGTGACAGTGGTTTTGACTGGAGTTACTACCAGGATCACACCCTTCCTGCTCTGGGCCGAGGTGGATCTCAACCTGGCTATGCATCAGAATCACCAGCTCTTTGAAGAATCCCAGATGACTGGTCCCTTTTCCAGGCTGGCTGAGTATCAGAGTATCCAAGAGTTGAGGACTAGGCAGGAAAGCTTTTTATCATCTGTTTATCTAGTTTTGATATCAATTTCTTAGCCTTACAATTATACCCTGTTTTCTTCGGTCCTTTCTTTATCTGGATAATGATAATCTGTATAAACTCCCAGAAGGGTGGTTCCCTGCACATCTCACTGGGGATACCCACAAAACTTTTAGGTGGTACACAAGGAACATGTTGTTGTTGTTGTTAGGTGCCGTCGAGTCGGTATCCAACTCTTAGCGACCCTCATAGGGTTTTCAATGGCTGACTGCTTCAGGATTGCCTTGGGAGTGGATTGTCGGGTCCTTCTCCCATTTTTGCGGTGCTGGGAATTGAACTCGGGACCTCAGAGACTGCAGTGCAGGGCTCTACCAACTGAGCTAAATCCCAGCCACACAAGGAACATATATTGCTTTAAAATCGCTGCGTTTACTTGAATGTGTTAGAAGTTTATTTTTTATTTTCATATTTATTATATACATTTTACTATTTTTTCCCCCAGTACTAAGGGTTGAACCCAGGGCCTCATACATGCTAGGCAAGCACTCCACTACTGAGCCATCCTTAACTCCTTTTATTTTGAGACAAGGTCTTGCTAAATTGCAAAGGCTACCTCTGGCCTCAAACTCATGATCCTCCTGCCTCAGCTTTCCAGCTGGGATTACAGGCATGTGCCGCAGTGCCAGGAAAAAAGTTATGCAGTTACCTCTATCTATCTATATCTATCTATCTATTTTTTTATAGTAGTGATACAAAGCTCCTTTCCAAAATAAATTATGTTAAAGCCAGGCACCATGACACATGCCTGTAATCCTAGCTACTCAAGAGGCTGGGGCAGGAGGATCAAGGCCAGAGGCAGTCTGTGCAATGTAGTGAGACTCTGTCTCAAAAATAAATAAATGGTGTGCAGCAAAAAAAACAAAGTAAAAATACATAAAAATAATGTTTCAATATTCTATTTAAAAGAAGGCAAGAAAACTGACTAAATATTATAAGTGCAGGTGTCCTGAGGACAGGACAAAACTTGTCAGGGTGGTACTTAATACTCACCTTCCAGAAGGTTGTGAGGTTAAAATTAAAATAGGATTCAAAGAGATAACCTATATAATGAGCTTAACATAATACTTGACACACTGGGTTATCCCATGAGTTCCTTCTTGTCCCTTATCCAAAAGATACACACTGTGAGCTGTGACACTCCAAACGAGGTTTCTCAAATTTTACTGTGCACTCAATTCACCTGGGTATCTTTTTAAATGCCCATTTTGAGTGACTAGTGAGACAGCAGCCCATTGTACCATAGACTACCTTTTGAATAGCCTCGCTCTAAATGACAGAAATATAGACTAAAAACAATAAGCATTATTTGAAAGAAGGGAATGCTGCTTAGAAACAAGAACATGAAGGAAATAAGATCGGGAATACAATACATCTAAAATTTTAACAGGGCTGGGATTTAGCTCAGTTGGTAGAGTGCTGCGCTGCACTCTACTTGGGACTCTGAGGTCCCAAGTTCAATTCCCAGCACCGCAAAAATGGGAGAAGGGCCTGGCAATCCACTCCCAAGGCAATCCCAAAACAGTCAGCCATTGAAAACCCTATGAGGATCGCTATGAGTCGGATACCGACTCGTCAGCACCTAACAACAACAACAACAAAATTTTAACAACAGCTTTGAGAGATGTATTGAGGATTGAATAAAGACAATTTTTACCTCTATTTAGAACCAGGAACACAGAAGTACAACACAAAGTGAGAAGACCAAAATATACGGCAACATTAATATTAAATATTAAATATACACGTGGGAGGCTGAGGCATGAAGATGGACAATTTGAGGCCAGCCTGGTCTACATAGAAAGCTCTAGGCCAGTCTGGGGAACAGAGCAAGACCCTGTCTCAAAAAACCAAAACCAAAACAAGCAAACAGGAAAAAGATAAAGTTTACTCGTTTTAAGTAGAAAAAAATTAAATATAGCTACATTTAAATATTTAAAAAGGCATTATTAAAAGAAGCACAGGGCTCATTAAAAATATTATAAATTTTGCACAATGAGGGTTTCAGAAAGTAATTAAATACGAAGAGGAGAAAGATTTCTCCTAGTTCTAAAGTTTAATGTACTTTGTATAATTCTCCCAAGAGCAAAAGTCTCGTGCTAGTAAAAAACTTCAGAAAATGGGAAGCAGCCATTGTGTCTATTCACTAAATTGTAGTTCTCCCTTATTTTCAGTTTTCTTCTCCCAAGACCTCCCTGTGACCTAGATTTTAAGGCCAATTGTTATTGGCAGCTACACAGCAAATAAAATGAGGACATACTTCCCTGGCTGTCATTGCTGGATTTTTCTATCCATGGTTGAGTTTAAGGCAAGCAGGAATTTACAACCTGGGAGATATGCAAATTTAATAATTTCAGGTTTCTCAAGCCACCAAGAAAGAAAAAGCCACACATAAATGTTAAGTTTTATATACATTATGCACAGTTCTGCTGATAGTTGCCTCTCCAAAGAGGGCCCCTATTCCCTATTTTGGATGTGTGTTTATTCTAAGGCACCAGGCTAAGTGTAGGCAGATGCACTTGGACAGAAACCCAGTTCTGGGTACATAATTAACTATTTCCAGTCTAACAGCTTTATAAAAGGGTGAAGAAATGTCCTTCCAATCGGCTCACTGCCTTCTCTAAGGCAGGTTTACTTTAATTATTTGGGTGGAGCACAAATCTATTGCACTTGGACTGATACAGGGTTCCATCTGGGTGTGCCCTGGGTGGGCATACCCTGGTTAAGTCACTTCCTCTCTGATCCAGGCCATTCCTATCTTCAAACAAAGCAGTGCAAACAGGTGTGGCTGTACTGGCCCCCAAATCTGAATCAGAGGCAAGTATTAATGAAGTAGAAAGTTTATCTCTGGCCATGAATGGACATCCAATGCCCTGTGTTCTGAAACAGAGCAAGACACAAGCAAGGGTCTACCTGCCCCTACCAGCCCCACCTGAGGAGGTAATGGGTTGGTCTATTTTTCAGAAGGACTTGTTACTAAGGAAAGTCCTTTCCCTCTGTTGTAATATGCATTTGAATGTCCACCCCTCTACAGTGTGTACTGATTCGCTGACTGCTCCTTCCCACTAGAATATGAGGTGAAGGGAGGGCCTGGAAGAGGTGCTAAGTAAACATTTGACGATGTCCTGAAGTGAATTAATGCACCCTCTAGGCAGGTCTTCATTCCTGACAAGGCTAATGCCAACTATTCTGAATCTTAAAGAAATGATGGGGACAAAGGCAAGGGACTTGGATAATTTCCCAAAGGTATAACTATCACTTTATAATAAAGTGAGAATCTCCATAGTTTCTTATTTTATGAGGAAAGGTTTTGGAGAGTGTTAAGTAGGTGGGGTGACTGAGTGAAACAGGAAGTCTCTACTCACTATTCATTCACATAAAAAAACGGGTGCATGGGACATGCACAGGAATCCTCAGCCCAAGGGTGGGGCTCTGCCCATGGGAAGGTGGGGTGGGGGGGTGTCCACAAACACATAGGCATTGGACACAACAAATATCCTGTGCCTCTATACAAACAAAAGTAGAAGGCACTCTTTCCACCTGGCCCAGAAAAACCAAGAAAAGCTTCTGTTAGGACAAAGCAGGGAAAAGTACTGGTTTTAAGTACTTCTTGAATTATAAAGAGTCCATTTGTTCAATGAGAAGATTCACAAAAAAAAAAGAAGGAAGCAAAAGAGAATGAGAGAAAAAGGGGGGGGGGGGGAGGAACATTTTTGAGCCAGGTGCTATGGCGTACACCTGTAATTAGTGACAGTGGAGTCTGAGGCAGGAGGATGGCAAGTTTGAGGCCAGAAGCACCTGTGCAACTTAGCAAAACCCTGTCTCAAAATAAAAAAGGGGCTAGGGCTGCATCTCAGTGGTGGAGCACTTCCCTAGCATGTGCAAGATCCTAGGTTCAATCCCCTAGTACTGGAAATGAAAAATCTGTTTGTTTGTTTTTTTTGTAGTACCTAAGGGATCTCTAGGTTGGGATTTAGCTCAGTTGGTAGAGCGCTGCTCTGCAGTCTCTGAGGTCCTGGGTTCAATTCCCAGCATGGCAAAAATGGGAGAAGGACTTGGCAATCCAACCTGTTGTTGTTGTTGTTAGGTGCCATCAAGTCGTGTCCGACTCATAGCGACCCTCATAGGGTTTTCAATGGCTGGCTGTTTTGGGGGCAATCCAACCTGAGGTAATCCCAAAACACTCAGTCACTGAAAACCCTATGAGGGTTGCTATGAGTTGAACCTGACTTGATGGCACCTAACAACAACAACAACAGAGGGTCACTATGCAGACCAGGCTGGCCTCAAACTTATGATCCTCTTGCCTCAGCCTCCTGAGTGCTGGGATTACAAGCATGCACCACAGCACATGGCAAATAAATAAATAAATAAATAAAAATAAAAAAAATCCTCACTTTGTCTAAGCTATGACAATACCAAATAAGAACCTTGCTTCCACTCAGCTGTCCTTTTAAAAGGGGATGAGGGGCACTATAAAATATTTTTATCTGCATGAGATTACAAAAACAAACCTTATAAATGTCTTATTATGCTGCCTTTGGGTTTACAATATATACTTGAATAGTCAAAGAC
This sequence comes from Pedetes capensis, assembly GCA_007922755.1. Taxonomy (NCBI): domain Eukaryota; kingdom Metazoa; phylum Chordata; class Mammalia; order Rodentia; family Pedetidae; genus Pedetes; species Pedetes capensis. The sequence goes on from VMDO01010064.1 coordinate 37,236, forward strand.
TGAGTTAAAAAGAAAGAAGAAGAAATTAGATTTAATGCACTTACGAAGATAGAAGAAATGTGAAGACTTAACAATGGAAACCAAAGCTCTTCATTTAATTTTTTTTTAAGTAAAACAATTACAGCTCCCTATTTCTCAGATGTTTCAGTTAACTGAGGTTTTACTGAATTAAGAAAAGATTCCTTTCATTAGAAAGACTGACATTAGCTTTTGGTGAAATGATCTAATTAAGTTCTGTAAGCCTCTGCAGAAGTTGACAACTAGTACATGAAGCAGAAGAAAAAATCATCAACTGCAAAAAGTACGTATTTTAATTCCATGGATTAATACAAGTTACAACATTACAAATTTAACAGCTACTTCCAATTCATTTTATTTCCCATTTTTTTCAGTTAAGTGCCTTTCCTTGCACTTCATTATTTCATACCAATTTAGTAATTGTGAGTCTTCATTTTAGTTTGAAATCAGGCTCCTGAGCCATATTTTCATGCCTGATTAAAAACACTGGAAGGCCACCAAAGAGTAAAGTGCATCATTGATGGTTCTGCATCATTATTATATTCTCCAGTACTAAAAATCTATTCACATCTCAAGGATATAATTAGTGGGGAAATTTTTTACCTTAATTTTCCCTCAAGATGATCATGCAATAGTTGCAGGGGGAGGGGTGATGACAGTACAGAATAATGTTAGAAGGAAATTTAGTTTTTTGATTAGTAAAATTCTTATTGTTCCCTTACTATCATATTCAGACATGTGATTATCCAGCTATCATACTGGAATGTACATGTGCTTTCCTTAAAGACGCTCTGACTTAACTTTTCATTACAGACACTGGTAAATACCTCGCCGGCTTAGTAATATCCATGGCAACTCTGTTCCAAGGGCCTCGGAGTGACCCCCATGTCTTGTATAAACATTTCTGGCAGGAACCTCCACAGCCAATGCATAAGGATGATCTAATTTTGCAAGCGTGTCATTACCAAGCTTCAGATACACAACTCAGGCCAAGATTTTCCCCTTGTGAATATTTTCCGAGCCCGTGGAAGAAAAGAGCAAGGCAGAGTGGGAGCATTGCCTTGTTAGTCAATAGTCACTAAGCCAGATCCCTCAAGTCTAAACTGCTCCTGCTTTCAAGTTGGACACCCCTCTGTCACCCATGCCTCTTCTCTATGGTACTGATGTTGTACCTACATAAACACCTGGACTAATTACTAGTCCCCTGGTGGCTGAACAGCATTAGTCGCCTGGCTCACAAGAGGGGCCAGCTTAGCATTAAGGCGTTGAAAAGGACAATGAACCTAATTCCCACCCAGCCACAGATGCTTCCAAGTGAAATGGGATTCTGTCCTCACTGCCAAGTTCTTCGCTTGTTGGCTTCTCCACAGCCATTTCTCATACAGTTACGGCCGCATATGGCTGTTGTCAACAGGTCTTAAGCAAAATCACTTTATTCTTAATACCCAGGTATTTTTTATATACAAAAGGACAGAGGAGTTTTTGTGAACCTACTTCTGTGACCGGATCTGCTATGGCCTAAGTTCCACGCTGATCATCTGGTGTGAGGGAAGTACAGGTCTTAAGGAGGCACAGATCCCATGGAAGGGATGCCCCGTTGCCAGGGTACACACAGCATTTATTATTGGGGGCCTTGGGAAATGTTGCCTGTCAAATGCCTGTTAAGTAATGAGTAACTGTAGGGAGTAACACAACACATAATAATGTTATCATTGCTTGGATAAATAAGGAGAGGGATTCAATTTTGGAAAACTTACCACCGAGACAGGGTCCATGGCCTCTTGCTTGACAGGGACTGGGTCAAACATGAGCATTCTTTTAGTTAAACCTTCTAGGTGCTCTGGTGTTTGGCCTAGAAAACAAAACAAAGTGTCTGCCTAAATCCCGAGATCACTTTAGATATAAACTAGCAAATATAAAGTATCATGCTCCTCACTTCCCTTCTCCACCCCTTCCGCTCCCCCACTCCAGGAATGGCTGGAATTGTATCCTTTACCTACAAAAGATGCTGTTTTATATAATTAAAAGCAGATGCCATGGTCAGGAGCAGATGAGAGCCAACTGGCTTTTCTAACTCAAATACATAAACCCTGACATTTCTGGAACAATATATGCAGTCTCTTCTGGCAGGAAAGCTTGCTTAGGGCTGCTGTGAAACTCAACAGAAGTTCACATTACATATGATTATTAAACACCTCTTCTTTCCCCCTTAATTTTCATCACAGAAACACCGGGGTGGAGGTGGGGGGCAAGCAAAAAGAAAACGCAGAGCAAACCATCATTAATAGCTTTGTTTTTTTTTTTTTTAGTCTACCAAATCCTCTTTCAAGGAGGAGCATAGTATATGTACTATTTAGTACCTATAATTTTATTTAACAATTTATTGTGAAAATGTCTCCTTTTCAATACATATGGTTCCATACCATCAAATTCACCAGGCCACTTTGTGAACAGATCAGCTTAATCTATCCCTTTTTATTGGACACTTAGGTTGCTTCTACTCTTCACCATTATAAACAGCAATGACCCTCTTTTCACTAGTATCCTACTATATATTCTTTTTTTTTTTTTTTTTTTTTTTGGTGGTACTGGGGGTTGAACCCAGGGCCTTGCGCTTGCATATTCTGCAAGTGCTGGGCCACTGAGCTGCACCCTTAGCCCTCCCCCCCCTTTTTTTTTTTTTTTTTTTTTACTTTTTGAGACAGGGTCTCAATAAATTACACAGACTGCCTCTGGTCTCAAAGTTGCGATTCTCCCGCCTCCGCCTCCCCAGCCACTGGGATTACCGGGCCAGCTTGTTATTTTTTAAAATAAATATTCTGAAGGAGAATTTTTGTGCGAAAAGCATGTAAATTTTCCAAAACATTGTTGGTCAAAAATGACAAACTATTTTTTATTCTACATCCATTTAATTACTGAAGTTGATTTTTTTCATCTTTACCATTTACATTTCCTCATTAGAGAAATGCCTATTAAGGTCCTAAAACCCTCTGCTACCTCTTACTGTTTTCTAAGCACTCTTTTCATATGAAGAACACTAGCTCTTGTTTTCACTCATTAGGAAATTGCACAAAGGTAAAAGGAATTGCCTACCTTGTCTTGCCCTATTCTGATCTGCTTTTTTTTTTTTTTTGGTGCAGTACTGGGAGTTGAACCCAGGGCCTCGCACTTGCATGCTTTGCAAGTGCTGGACCACGGCACTTGAGCATAATGAGCTGCATGCCCAGCCCATTTTTTTACTTTTTGAGACAGGGTCTCACTAAATTACGCAGACTGCCTGTGGTCTCAAAACTTGTGATCCTCCTGCCTCCACCTCCCAAGTCACTGGGATTACAGGCTTGCACCACGGTGCCTGGTCTGATCTGCTTTTTAATCATGCTATTTTCTTTTATGTTCTATACCAGTACACTTCTAACACTAATCTACATCAAGTCAACTGCTTCCTCAGAGGACAAAACATTCAATCTGTACAATGTTCAACTTCATTTCACAGGTTACAGAATCACTGCCCAGCTACTACAGATATTCAGAAACCCGTTTCCAGTACTTACTATGTAAATTTGGTTTAAGCCTAGTGCTTTAGCCAGAAGCAAGGTTTTTTTTTAATAAATCACCCTGGTTTAGGTGGCAAAAAAAAGTTATAGGTTGAGTTCTCTCTGAAAAGGAATCCTGGATTCTGGATTATGTTCTGCATTCCCACAGCTCCATGACAGCAATCCTTCAGTTTGTTTTATCTGTGCTCTGTAGGTTATGCTAAAACATCTTCACATACAATTATAGAAGTAATACCATGTGGCTCTTCTAGCTTCATTGCTTTACTAAAGCTGTTCGGAGTTTCAAGGTAACATGAATTTCATCTAGAACTCAAGAAAAAGCCTTGACTCCATAATTACACTGTCCTATATCCTAGGTTGTATTATAATCTGCAAACACAACTTGATACCAGGCTGCTTAAATCCAAGGTGCTACTACTACTCTCTTATGTATCCCAGCAAGAACAAACCAACAGCCAGTGAACACAGATGATTTCATAATGAAGATAACTCTTCTCTTTGGGGATCCACTGTTAACCCGTCCCAACTTAGCGGTGTACTGATGGTTATGGTTTCTAAGAACTGTTGTCCATGCTCCTTTTTGTTGTTGTTGTTGTTAGGTGCCATCAAGTCGGTATCCAACTCATAGCAGCCCTCATAGGGTTTTCAATGGCTGACTATTTCTGGATTGCTTTGGGAGTGGATTGCCAGGTCCTTCTCCCATTTTTGCAGTGCTGGGAATTGAACTCAGGACCTCAAAGACTGCAGAGCTAGGGGATGGGATTTAGCTCAGTTGGTAGCACTGCGCTGCAGTCTCTGAGGTCCCAAGTTCGATTCCCAGCACCACAAAAATGGGAGAAGGACCTGGCAATCCACTCCCAAGGCAATTCCAAAACAGTCTGCCATTGAAAACCCTATGAGGGTCACTATGAGTCAGGTACCTACTCGACGGCACCTAACAACAACAAAAAGCGGCTATGCTCCTTAGGGGACCATAAACAAGAGAGGTGAGACCTCCTGCTTACATGGATAAGGTCAGGGACTTTAGCAGCTCTGATCCATAGCTGACTACCCCAGTGCAGCCTGCCAGGACCCCCAGCCTTCTAACTTGAATTCACTCCCACAGATTCATCTGTCCCACTAGATGGTCAGCTTGATGCAAATCCTTCTAAACAAAAGCACTCCCAACAGCCTCAGTCTTGAGACTTAAGTAGACTGCAACCTAGCCAGGCCGCAGGACAAAATTTCTCACATGCACAATGCAGAAGACGTCTGTCTTACCTACTTTTCAAGGCTCTAGGATGATTAAATTAGGTTGAAAAGCAAATCAGTATTGAATCGACCCTCTAAATTATTTATATTAACAGATATGCACACAATTTTTGGATATGCAGTACATCCTGTTGTTGTTAGGTGCTGTCGAGTCAAGTCCAACTCATAGCGACCCTCACAGGGTTTTCAATGGCTGACTATTTCGGGATTGCCTTGGGAGTGGATTGCCAGGTTCTTCTCCCATTTTTGTGGTGCTGGGAATTGAACTTGGGACCTCAGAGACTGCAGCACAGAGCTCTACCAACTGAGCTAAATCCCAGCCCACAGTACATCCTACAAACACACAAAACTAGATTTGTTGATTTCAAATTCTGGACCAATATCTGATGTTTACCTCTTTACTTGCAGACCTAGACTTGGAAGTCATTCCCCTCACCCTTACAGAAAACTCAGATTAAATTCAGTTAACTGTATCTCGGCACCACAAGAAGAAAAAAAAAAAAAAAAAAAAAAAAAGTTAAGACCAATCTGGGTCTTATGATTTCATGTAGGGACTTGTCACTTCGTAAGTCCACTACTGCAAAGAGCTTCTGAGCTGCACAACATCTCCACACAAAGGTTACCAGTGTGACTACCAGTAACTGCAGCACAGAAGAAATGAAGATAAGCGGTCTGGAGTTCCTTTGGGTTCAAAATCTAACTCTATCTTTTAGCTCATACCGTTTTTAATGACTTTGTCTAATGACCATTGCAACGACTATTGAATGCATTTAGAAATGAATTGCATATTAACCTGCTACATCTTTTATCATTTTTCAGACATTACTTAAGTCACTATTTTTTTGTTTTTTGTTTTTATCTAAATCATTTGTTTTTTGTTTTATCTAAATATAAGAAAATTGGCAGTAGCACGGCATAGTGGCGCACGCCTGTAATCCTGGCGGCTCGGGAGGTGGAGACAGGAGGATGGCAAGTTTGAGACCAGAGGCAGTCTGCATAACTTAGCGAGACCCTGTCTCAAAAAGTAAAAAAATGGCTGGGCATGGTGGCGCACGCCTGTAATCCCAGTGGCTTGGCAGGCGGAGGCAGGAGGATCGCAAGTTTGAGACCAGAGGCAGTCTGCGTAACTTAGTGAGACCCTGTCTCAAATAAACTAAAAAAAAAAAAAAAAAAATGGGCTGAGGGCGCAGCTCAGTGGTCCAGCACTTGCAGAGCATGCAGGCGTGAGGCCCTGGGTTCAACCCCAAGTACTGCAAAAAAAAAAAAAAAAAAAAAAAAAAAAAAAAAAAAAAAAAAAAAAAAAAAAAAAAAAAAAAAAAAAAAAAAAAAAAAAAAAAAAAAAAAAAAAAAAAAAAGGCACTTCACAAGACTCAATCAGAAGACAAACATAAAGTCTAATATAAAACACTAGTCCTAATAAAACCCAATTTTCATTTTTAAAAAAGAATTATAAAGGCACACTTATTTGTTCAAAACTACCTCAAAGTAATTCAAATGTTGATGAAGGCATATTTCTTTTTATAGAACTATTCCAACTAATAAATAAAAATAATAGAATTAGAATGCCTCATTCTGAAACTCCTAGCCAAATAGTGCATCTTGGACAGTTAAAAAAGTCTGTGTAAAATTCAAGTTATGATGAACAGAACCAAATTTGATGTCAACAGCACTTTGCTCTCAATTTGGTAGCTTCTAAAATGGCTTAAATGATTATATTCTTAGTGATAAACACAGGATATAAAACAAGATGAATGTCTGGAACAATACACCCTAAACTGTTAACAAGCTCTTTATACACTTGTGTAGTAATGTTTGTTAATTCTATAATTAAAAGTTTTAATAAAAACAAGAGAGGGAAACTAAGGTAGAAAAGAACCAAGTTTAGGAGAATCAAACACATTAACACAAATCAGGATGTTGCTTATTTATTTTCAAGAAACTTCTGTACTCTTTACCAACCACCCTTGTCACTGGTTTGGACTTAGTTTATGGGTTCTGGTCCAGAAAAAGAATAACTGCAATGTCTTCAAAACGTCTTGCATGTAAGTGAAAAGTAACTTACATAGTGGAAGAATGAGGGTCCTTAAACTTGGTGGCCTTTGTCACCCTTGGGCAGCTCTGGACTCTGGGGATATTACCATCATTTAAAAAAAAAAGCTAAATAAACCACAAATGCTGTAGAAAATCTATTACACAAGATAGGCCACAGTAGAACCAGTAGGTGGCGGACTAAAACAGGCATTAGCGCCTAGGACACTGGCAATATATCGTTTGCCAAACAGGGTGTTTAAACTTAGTGGGGTTTACCCAAGCTGAAGAATTCTATTAGCCACTTTAATGCGGGTTCTGTCAGAGATGAGTAAGTCTGAAATGTGTTTCTGTTTTTTCTTGTTATTTCCCAACCATAAACACATTTAAATCTTAGTTCTATTTAACTTAGCAGAAACATATTCTAAAGCTAAACTTAAGCAATTCCAGGATAACAACAGCATTTACGAGATCAAAAATAAATAAATACATAAATAAATAGTATTCTGTCACACACACACACACACACACACACATACACACACACACACACACATACATCTACCCTTAAGTCTGTATTAAATCCTTTTCTTAATAAACTTCAACTTTGCTTCATTAAAAAAAAAAGGGAAAAAAGGCAAAAGTGTTTTTTAAAAAAAAGTTATATAAGTTATTGTGGTGCTTAAAAGCAAAAATATAGGAATATCATCATGCCAAAATAATTTTCCCTAGCTGGAACAACTATGAAAACTAATTTTTCCCCCAAAAAAGAAGAAATCAATGTCCCTTGACTCCTTCCCCTTATACTTCTGACTTCAGATGTCAAAATAAGGGTCAGACTTCTGTCAAACTGCAAAACTGTGTGATTATATATTAAGAGGTTGGTGAATCATTTACAAGACTTCCAAAAGTGATAATAGCTCTGCTTCAGAGTCCTGTTCAGTTGTCTGTAAGGCCCACTGGACAACTGCTTCAGGAGGGAGGGGACAAATGAGCTGCTGAGCAGAGAGAGACAGAGTGTGTGAATGAAGCAATTTTGTTGTTTCTTGGGGACAGAGCAAGCCTGACATTCTCTCTTCTCATTTTCTTATTTCTTTCTTCAGATCCTCTAAGGGTTCCTGCATTATCATCCCCCAACCCAGCCTGACCCTAAGGCCCCCCTATTACCTGCTATGCTCAAAGCCAACCCCTGCCAGGTGTACAGAGAACAGTAGGATTCAACCAGCAAGCCATATGCAAACCCCCCTTTCACTCTCTGGAGTGTTTGGATTTTTTGAAAGAGGAAGCACTTCACTCCCCAAAGGAACTTGGGGGTATGTAAAAAAATAAATAAATAAATCAGGGAGTGTGTGTTGCTCGGCCAGGAGAAGGACCAGGCAGGCAAGCAAAGTCCCTGTGGCTAAATTTCCTTTCCTGGAAACTTTCCTCACTTCACATCTTTACCCAAAGTCTTCAGAAGCTCCCGATGGGTCGAGCACTATTTAATGGCTGATGCCCTGGTCAGAAACACCAGGGGTATCACACGTGAGTACGGCGTTTGTAAGCTGGAGGCTTCCATAAGGAGAGCTAAATGCTGGCACCTACCTGAAGTGCGTCCTGTTTCCATACCACCCAAAGATTGTCACCTACCTCAGTCTTCTATTGTTGGTTTGAAAAAGGAAAACAACAACAGAAAGAATCCACGGAATATTTCCAAATCTTTGCCCGGGTGAATTAGTTGTTTTGCATTAACGTGTTTTGTAAATGGGAGAGAAGTTCATTATTTCGTTTCAGATGAAATATAATGATCCAGCGAGCAAACAATCCGCCCTCTCTCCTCTCCCTGCGAACAAGCCACCCAATTTTACTTTCCTGCCTCCACCCATCTGCTCCACCCCATGGAGAGCTGCCAGGGCGAGTCCAACTTGTCCAAACAGGACATGGCTTCAGATAAGATTCTGCCTACACCCTGTACTTCGCAAAGAGCAAGTGAAGCAATTGATTTTGCATGTAAATAAGGACAGGTGCAAAGGTAACAACCAAGCAAAATCCCTCCACATTTCCAGCAGGAGTGGGGGGGGGGCGTGGGGAGCTGCAGAGCAGGGGTCGAAGTGGGGAAACCCAAACCCATACTCCCTTTAGGTCGGCTCCCAAGTTCAAGGGCACCTGGCTAGTAGCCGTTCACACCCTTCTTAAACGAATTTCAGGGAACTCAAACCACTTTTCCCTACTGGGGTGACCCAGCTGTTTCCCTCCTTTATGCTCTCCGACAATTTCCTGAGTTTTAAATGCAAGCAGCGCAACATGCATCGCAAAGCACCCGCAGTGGACGCGGCTGGAAAGGCCTCGCCTGAGCCCTCCCCGCTCTCCTCTGTGGGGCGTTATATAATCAAATCCAGAAGGGCTGCGTGAGGCCACACCACATGGCCTCTCATCCGCCCCGCGGGGTGCCCTCCCTATCGCGGGGACCCACCCTGCTCCACCCGCGGGGCCTCCACCCGCGCGGCGCCCCACCCGGCAGGGAGTGGGAGGCTGGGAGGGCCACCTGGCCCGGGGCTCCGCGCGCAGCCAGTTCCTGGAAATTCCGGCCTCAACAAGGCCGGCTGGAACCTTGAAAATAACCGGGGAGAACCATCCCGATGGCCTGACTGCCTGGGTTCCCGAGGAGTCTCCACGAAAGTTTATCTCAGCGCCCCCGGACCTCGGCTGCGGAGCCCTGCACTGCCCGCTCTCCTCAAAAGTAAACAAGAGAGGAGCAGAAAAGCGTTTGCGGTCACTGCGATCCCCCAAGGTCCAGACTCAAACCCTCCTCCTCCTCCTCCAGCTCTTGCCATTAAAAGGCGGCCCCTCCCCGCCTTCCTTCCGTAGGCCTGATTCCCTGGTCATTCACCATGGAAACCTAAGGTCATCTAGGAAGCCTTCCCCACTCCCTTTCTTTACATTTCTACTATGACCGTGGGGGCCAGGCCCTGGGGCGTCCTGCCTGCGTCCTTGGGAGTTCTCCTGCCCTGGTCTCCCCAGCGCCAGCCCTGGACGCTGCAGTGCAGCCCAACCCCCTTGCCACCTTCAGCGTCCAGCCCTTTTCTCTTCCCGTCCCTCCCACGCTCACACACCCTCCTCCAAAGGGAGCCCCAGGGCATGCAGGGTGGGCCCCGGTGCCCATGCCCGCCACCTTCTTTCTAAGTAGTAGCCCCTACTCCAGGAGCGCCCCTCGGGCTGGCAGCCCTGCCTCCCTGCTCCCCACCCCAGGCCTTTGTTCATTTTTGGCCCTGATGCTGGGCAACCGGGGTGGAATGCCCCCCTCTTCCGGCTTATCTAAATCCTCCTAATTCTTCAAAGGCCAGCTCAAGGCCCTCCCCACCCCGTGCAGCCAGCTGATTGCTCCCCTAGATCCCTGGCCGCCTCTTCTCACCTAGCTACCCAGGCCCTTTTAATTCCCCCAAAGGGGTGTCCAATACCATCTCCAGGCCTGCGGGCACCTGGAAGCCAGACGGGTCCTCACCCCACCTTAGAGGGCTCCCTCCCCACGCCCCAAAGGAAAGAGAATGACGTCTTAAGGTCAGGCCCAAGGAACTAACATGAGACCTACCCCGGAACAAGAGAAATAAACAAAAATTAACTAATTAATTAAAAATTACACGACACCTAGCCCTGAGTAGTTTACAGTCACCTCCCTCTGGAAGCTAAAGCAAGCCATGGGGCTGAGGGAGCTCCCTGCCCCACAGGAAACCCAGTGGAAAAAGAAAAAAGGGGAAAAAAAAAAACTGCCTTAGAAAAAGTTACTGCCAAAAAAAAAGAAAAAAAAAAATTAACGTCCTTAACCTTAACCTTGCCTGTCCTGGTCCTCCAGTGTCCTTATCAGTAACATTCTCCAAGAATTTTTTATTATCCACTCAGCAAGGTCTTCTAAACAAGTCTAGCGTCAAGGTCTCTATTTTCTTGTTCTAAAATCTAAAATGGAAAAAATAAAATGAGAAAAAAAAAAGGAATTAAAAAAGGAAAAGAAGAGGGAGGAAGAGGCAATTGTGGAACAAGGGTGTGTGGGGGGTGGGGGGAGTGAGAACTGGACTTTTTAAAAAAGGATACTTCTGTTGACCAAGGAAAGAGGGGGGCTAAGCAATGACATTCTTTCCCGCTAGTCACCACCACCTTCGTGACTAGTAATCGCTAGGTGCTGTTCTTCACATGCACTGTCATTTGATGTCCATAAAATAGGTACTACCTTCCCTTCTGACTGACAATACTGGAACAGAGAGGTAAAATAACCTGCCAATATCTCACAGCTGCTAAATCGGAAAGCCAGGATGTGAGCCTGTGGCTGCAGGCTGCCTTTGAGGCTGACAGCCTTTGAACTCCACTCTAAAACCTCCCCAGGCAGAGGACATTATATCACAAACAGTAAGAGTGGGATAGTGATTTCTGCTAACAGATTAGTCTCTAGGGAATATATAATAGGGACAGTCATGGTAGCCAACAGCAGTGATTTTAACCCCTGCCTGCCCCCTCTGTCAACTCCCCCTCTGAGAGCTTGCTTGGAAGCAAGATCAAAAGATACATTCTGAAGGCCCCAAATTAGGTTATTATTCTTCCTCGCCAATGCACCTGCAATTGTTCCATAAAACTGCTGGGAAAAATTGGCAGCTTTACCCAAGTAAATACGGAAATCCTCATAGTAACTGTACAAAGGTGGAAGGGTCAGGTCCTCATCCCCACTTTAGAAATGAGGAACTGGAGGAACAAGAGGTGAAATGACTGGCCCAAATTCACGGAGCTGGCTGGAACCACAACCAGGAACAGAAGTGTGCCTGCCTGCAGACCAGGGCTCTTTCTGTTCTGCTTCAGAGACTGTGTGGTGGGACCCACTGCTAGGTGAAATCAGCACATGCTGGGGTCACTCCCTGGTACAGAGGGTGTGGTATGCAGCACCATGGGGAGGTTCCAGTGGGCAATTAAGATTTCAAAATGCCTTTTCAGGTTAGATCACTGCAGACCTACTCCATTCTGTGGCACAACTCAGAATAATGATTGCACATAATTTGAGATTAGCTCTAATGAGTAGGTGCTCAATAAATACTTGAGAGATGAATAAATGAATGGAGGTCAAACTATACTTCTCACATGTTAGGATAAAATGAAGGGCAAGGGCCCTGGAATGATTGCATACCAAGTGTCCCACGCGGCAAATCTGACCAGAGGCCAGTGAAGCCAGCCTGAAAAATCATCTTCTAAAATGTGAAGTAAATGTAAAAACTTTAAAAGGCTTGGGAGAGAAAAACTCCCTTGTTTGGAGAACTAAGTAGAACTGGAAGTTCATCTTACTAGGGAAAGTATTTTGGGGTGCAAAGCTTTGGAAGGTACCAGGTGTAAAATGCAAAAGAACACATAAAAGAGTGGATTGCAGTGATATAACAGCAAAGAACAGTTATTTGAAAGAATGGCACATAGGCCAAAGGAGAAAAATCCACACTTGAGGACTGAGGGTGTAGTTCAGTGGGAGAGCACTTGCCTAGCATGCATAATGCCCTGGGTTCAATCCCCAGCACTGCAGGAAGGAAGGAAGAAAGGCCCATCTTGATTTCCCGGTTGCTCTCCAGGGTAGAATGCCCTGACCTCAATCTCCACTTCATCTTTCCTGCCTAGATTTGGCTAAACGCCACTGATCTGGGTTGAGACCAGCTCTGGATCGTCCCTGGCAGGATCCAGAGATTGGCAACCACCCTGAGTATGTCCCAGACTCAGCTGGGCTCTTTAGAAAGCTCTCCAGGAAGGGGGCCACCTCATGAAGGGGCATCCCCTTCCTGGAAATGAGGGAAAGAGCTGGACCCAGGGCTCACGTCCAATGTGTGGGCTGGAGGGCCATGCAACTTGCTAGTAACTGCTGAGTTGTCTCTCGACCCCCTTAATAATTAGCTAGAGAAATGATAATGTATTCAGCCTGCCAACACAAGAGAGCACTTCAGTAACCAGTTTGCTAAAGAACTTTATTACAAACACTCTGACCAAGGGATACAACACATACAGATAATTTCTTTAATGTTTCATTGAAGATGGTTACATTCCAGAATCAGTACAGGGCCAGTTAAAAGGTACATGCACCTTTTCTTTTTTTTGGTTGGGGGAGAAAACACTTCTGGTTCTGGTTCAGAAACTGCCTACTGCATTGTGTCTCCTTTCTTACAACTAAATTTCAAGGAAGGAGAGTCGAGATGGGGGCAGCAGAGCTACCTCCTTTAGACAATGCTCTCCCTTATCAGGGCAGACTGCTGTCTGGTTTCCTGTCTCTGAGCTTGGCATGACTGCTTAAGATGAGAAGCATGGTCTGAGTCTAAGAAAGGGACAGACCAGGCTTGAAAATGAGAACGCGAAAGACCATCATAACCCTACTCTCCCAGTTCACTCCAAGAGGCATGTCAACTAGAATCTTGCATATTAGCAAACAGTATCAATTGTTTTAAGATAGCGTGTTTTTTCCCCATAAACCTAGAACCAATGATAAATAAGACTTCAGAGAGGAGCCTAGTTTCCAGAATAATGTAATGCTAGTATTTAAAGGACAAGGTTGCTTACGTTTTTCTTAAATGCAACTGGTATAAAAATAGAGAGCAAGAAAATGGTCATTTTATAGCAAAAGTGTAGAATTGGAAATATTGGGAAAGGCAAGTAAGTACCTAAAGGGGAGATAAAGACAAGGAAATCAAATTAGGAATGATGACTTACATGGTCAAGAGATAAAACTATTACTCCCATTTTTTTGTAATTGTAGTAACCCCCAGATAATATAATTTCCCTCAATTATTTAACAAAGCATTTAAATCTTGCAGAATTTTTTGACAGAATATATGAGATCCTAATCAAACACTATTAACCACCTCCTTCTGCCCACCAAGGAGGAAGGAATGACTGGGGAAAGCACATAGAGACTGCCTCCCAAATCTAGTTGGATTGTTACCAACTTTGGAACTAAAATTAAAAGACTGCTTTAATTTGGGTTACTTATGAATTTCAGTGGGCTGGGATTTAGCTCGGTTGGTAGAGCACCGCTCTGCAGTCTCTGAGGTCCCGAGTTTGATTCCCAGCACCACAAAAATGGGAGAAGGATGTGGCAACCCACTCCCAAGGCAATCCCGAAACAATCCACCATTGGAAACCCTATGAGGGTCGCTATGAGTAGGACACGATTCAACGGCACCTAACAACAATGAATTTCAGTTTAAAGAACTCTTGTTCTACAAGTCAGGTTAATATTTCAAGTTGCTTTTCCTATAGGAGAAAGGAAAAACATCTTCCTGGACTTTCTAAGACTCCTATTGTTTTTTTCAAGAAAGGTTATCAGTGGCCAATTGTTTGATCCTAGTAACTTTCTTAAACATCACATTTGATACTTTCCTTTTATAAATAAAGCTAGAATATGGAGGGATGTAATACTTTAAACCAAAGTCCTATTATCAATATTTGAGAGTACAGGCCTAATTTGCTGCTTCAGCAACTCTTCGAATTAATTCCACTAGAGAACACTGTAGATCATTCCTTTAGATTTTAAAGAAAAAAAATCCCCAAATAAGTTTAAGCAAGACACTTGCCAAAAGTTTTCTTTCCCAACCATTTCTTTAGAATTGAGTTTCTAAAGAATCACAAGAAAAATAACTTGTTATGGCAGGTTTTAAACAGTTTAACTCAGAATTTCACTAATCCACATTTTATTTAAAAATTAGAACTATAAAAAATTTGTCCTTAAAGGAAAAAAAATCACCCTTCTCACAATAAAAGATTAAAAATTTCCAAACTATCATTAAATGAATTTATAACCAGTTCCCCTTTTTCCTTAAGCTTTTTATTCTTAAAATCATTTGGAAATCAGATCTAGAATATAGCAAAACCTTTGTCTTTAAAAAAATTATCCTCTTTAAATCTTTGTCCTTCAAAAGAAATACTCCTGGGATTTGCTCAATATATGTTATACTTTGCTTCAATAATTTTTCTAAAGATTTTTCCTTCAAAACATAAGCAAGACTTTCAACTGAGCTCAGGTCCCCAAAACTACTTAAATTTTCCACCCCACCCCCCAAGCCTGCCTTGGATGACCCGTGTTAAATGCACAAGGGTGGGCCACATCTTTCAGATAATGCTAGGTCTTCTCAGCTGTAAGGTGTTAATCCTGATCCAAAATTGACAGCTTCAGGGCAAAATGCCTATCTTAAAACTAACACCCTGCCCACCTTCACAGAATTACAAACACACAAACAAAAACAACCTCCTTGAGATTTCTTTGCCAATCTACACACGAATTCCTTAAAATCACAAACTGATGAGGAAAAACTTTTAAAGAGGTTTAAGTATTGATTTGTCCATATAAACGCAGTGGAGCCAGGGGTGTATGTAAAAAGGTTAACTGACTTCTCATTATGACATAATACAGGCATCTTAAGCAATCGCAGTGTATAGAGACATGATAACTCCCTGGGTGGGGATACAGAGTTTAGGGGCAGACACCATGGCCTGGTCTAGGCTACTGATCGACCAGAAAACAGCCTGAAACAGGAAAGAGCACACATATGCCACTTGGAATGTATGACGCAAACCCTAGCCTTGAAACAAAGAACAGGAAACAGCTCTGCTGGCTGTGCTGGAGAGAAAGCACAGAGAAACATTTAGCCGGCCCTCCCTGACCCTATATTCATGAGCAGCTGGAGTTTTTTAAGACAACAACAAGGGGGTGGAGGTGTTTGTTCTATGGGTGTGAATAATAACACCAGCTTGATACAAGGGATCTGCCCTATTTACAAATAGGAACTACCATACACAGTAAACATCCTAAGTGCACATATGATTTTATCATATTCAAGCTGCACTAGAGCTTCCAAACTAACACTCACCTCCCTCCTGGTTTCTTTTGTCCCCTTCTGTCCCATCCCTATGGCTGGCTCTGGCCAAATTCTAGGTTAGGGTAATGATTATCATTCAGCCTCAGTACATCATAAGGAAAATCAAGTTAAAGCATTGCTGTTAAGAATTCAGATTACAACTGGGTTACCCCACATAACTGAAGCCGCACCAATTTTAAGCGTTCCTTCGTCACAGACAACATTCCAAGGCACAGACTATGGGACATCTAGTCACTCAAAATTTTCAGTCTTTTTCAAATGCTGTTATAGACACAGCTGCAGAGGTGCTCATTGGTTCTACATGTACATCTACAAAGACTCATCTTTTGAGAATGCCATTTTGTCCCTGATACTTTGATCCAGTATTGTTACATAGTCTATAAATTAAGGTACCATTATTTTTACTAGATACTCTAAAATCTCTATTTTCCTTTAAGGATTCTTAAGATAGTAAAGTCTATTTATATGATTTCCATTAATTCTCTTTGTTAACCAGGGCAGTTTAAGTCAGATTTCCCTTTTCAGAGACTTAAGGATTGATGTGTAGCTGTAACTACAGGTAAGGGAAAAAAAAGGTGGGGGGGGGCAATCACTGTGCCCATAGCAACAAGACTGGGTTTTAATTTAGAAACTTTGCAGTGAAGAAAACAATAGCTTCCTCCAAAGCTAGGCTGCTTGATATCCAAGATTTTGTGGTTTAAGCAGCTACTTTTGTTATTCTCACATTTTGATTCTTAACACTTGCATTCTCCTTCATGCCAACCAAATGTTCTCCCAGTGTATCTTCATTCAACTTAACCAACAGTATATTTAGGCTGCTATCTTGTAACAGTTCTTCAGCAAACCCCACGGGCTAGAAATTGAGGAATTAGTTTCTCTAAGGAGTTTAAATTAACCAAACATCTTTTTTCACGTTTCTATTAATGGCCTAAGGTCAACTAACACACCTCTTGCTTCAAACCAAGGAGATCACCTGGAGACTCTTTCTTTAAACAGTAATACCAAACTTGCAAAATTCTGGACATATTAGTATTACAGACTGCTTTTTCCCTAAAAACTAGACTTCCCTAGAGTGAGACAGATTATCTTCCAGACGGAATTCTCTTAAAACAACGTTCTTCAAATTCATACATAAAACACTCATTATGAACTGGCCTATGCACCGCGTGATTCTTCTTAATAATTATATACTAAATCTAAATGAATTCGGAATACTGCTTCATAGTTTCCCCATACACCAGCTCTTGTAAAAATATAATCAATATATTTAAAGTGGCTTGGGTAATATTAACGGAAAAAATGAACTCTTAGTAAAAAAAAAATCAGTGAGTCGGTATAAAATGTTTATTTTAGTGAAATACACGAAGGTGAGCAGTTTCCAATTTCCGTTTAACCTGACTTATTAAAAATACGTCTCATTAATATTCTTCATTTAGTACTGTTGTATATCGCTGTAAATTTTAAAGCAGATAAAAATGTTCCTCCTTGCTATCTGACAAAGAGACGGATATGACAATTCCAGGTCTTATCTGCCATTTCCAAGACAGCCACTCTGAAATGTTAGGTAGGTTCCAGGGGTCCCGGTCCAGCGAGCAGTCCTTCGGTCCCCACCAGGCTCAGGTCCCTAAACGTTGCAGGCAGTCGCCAGCCGCGCTGCAATCCTTGCTCCAGGCACTGCAGCAGGTTTTCTCCGTGCCCCCAGGAGGACTCTCCAAACCCGGCAGGTTCTTTCTTTGGCCCTCAGGAGCCAGACGCCCTAGCAGCTCCCGGCTCCAGGACCGAGAATGGGATGCTCCTTAGTTCCAATTGCCCCAAGTTTTTTTTTTTTCCCCCCCCCGGGGCCTGGGAAGCTGCTCCAAGTTCGCTCCACCGGGCGAGCTGCCGCGCGCCGGGATCGATGGGGCGGGCGGCGGGGGGGGCGCGGGCGGAGGGCGGGGAGGAGAAGGACGCGGGAGCCCGGGTGTGCGCTGGGGGGGGGGGAGCCAGGAGGGGGAGGAGCGGGAGCGCGCGGCCTCTGCGCTACCTTTCTCTTTACAACGCTGCCACACGCGGAGAGCACTGAGGTTTCTGGGGCTTTGGAGGGAATCGCGAGGGGGCGGGCGGAGGCCGGGGACCACACAGGTGAGCCCCCGCCCGCGCCCTCCCCGCGGCCGCTGCGGGCGCCCCGGGCCTCGGCCCCCTGCGCCCCAAGATTTGCACCGTGTCGCCCTCATCCCACACTTTCGGCCGCGAACCTGGGGGTGCCCTCCCCCTCGCCCGTCCCCGCTCCCACCCCCGGCGGCGAGAGGCTGCTGCACTTTCCCAAGCCCGCAGGCGCCCCCGCTGCACCCCAACCCATTCCCTGCGCCCCACTCCATGAGAAAAAAAAAAAAAAGAAACCCGACAAGGCGATAAAGAGGGCGCCGGAGCGGCCGCGAGAAGGTGAGGGCAGAGGGGACTTACTTTGCGAAGCGCGGCGCAGAGCGCTGCGGACGGGAAATAAAGGCCCGGCTCCCCGCCGCCTCGGGCCCCGCGGGCGCAGCGGTGTCAGCGCTCCAGGCCGGGCGGCGTCGGCGGCAGCGGCCGCAGGGGACGAGGGACAGGGACGGGCGCGCGTGCGGCCGGCTCGGCTCGGCTCGGGCCCCGGCTCCGCGCGGCTCCGCTCCCGGCTCCCCTCTGGCTCCTGGCACCAACTCTGGGCAGTCACATGACGCCGGCGCCGCTCGCTCTGCGAGCCTCCCGGGGCTGGCGGGGTAAGTAGAGGCTGGGACCCGGGGTGGGAGGGTCAGGGAGGGGAGAGGGAGCCGCCGCGACCGCCCGGGCTGGGCGGGTCCCCACCCACTTGGGTGGAGGCAGCCGCCCGAGGGGTCGGCCGAGTCACTCGCGCAAACACGCACCCCGCCCTGCGCCCTTCCCCCGCCACCCCCGCCTCCCGCGCCGCCTCCGCCCCGCCCCGCCCAGTCACCCGGGGACGGCCTGACAGACACTCATTATTCCCCGGAGCCGGGCGCCGCCCCGCCGGCCGAACCTGTCCCGCGGGGCGCGGCGGGGCCGCGGGGCTGGGCGTGCGCGGCGCGGCCCCCGCCCCGGCCCTCTCCGCCCTCCGCTCGGCCCCAGCCCGGCCTGGCGCGTCCGGCCCCGCGCCCCGGCCGATTCCCCGCCCGCGCCCCCTCCGCCCCGCGCGCCCTCCGCCCGGGAGCCCGCGCCCCGCCCGCCTGGCCCCGCCGCCGCCCGAGCCTGGGGGGAAGGAAGGGCGGCGCTGCCCGCTCCAGGCGTCACACGGCTGCAGCCCAGTGCGCCGCTTCCAAAACACACAGCCGGGCTCGCGGGCGAGCCGAGGCGGGGGACTTGGGCGGCCAGGGCCATCAATCACCAGCTCCGGCGGGAAGGGCGGCCCCGGGCGCGGCGGGAAGGGCTGGGCCCCGCGGCCAGCTCGGCCCCTCCTCGGCCAAGCGCACAACTCGGAGAGAAAAAACAGTAAAGGCGTCCTTGGTGGAGAGGGTGCACCGGGACCGCTTCGGGAGAGAATGAGTGGCACCTGGGGCGGGGAAGGCAACAGAGGGGGCTTGGAGCCTGAAATGTCCCGTGTTTCCATGGTCTGCTCACATCCTTTTGGCGCGCTCTCTTTGTGCCCCGGGGCGCCTAAGTCCCCCTGGTCATCTACCCTCCGGAAGGGTGACCAGGCGGCGCCCTCGCCCCACTGGATTTTTCTTGGAAAGGCAGGAGACCCCCGAGGCACACACCTCCCACAGGCCCGCCCTGGCACTGGAGCGGAAAGGCGGCAGTTGCTCTGCCCGGCCTGCCAGAAAACTTGGCAAACTTCGGTTATATCCTCCCACCCAGAGTGAGAGCTCGGGCTGCCTGAGGACTTGGCCCGGCGACCTTTCATTTCGCATTGCTTCTCTGGGATGGAGCGCGAGGAGCTCGGTGGCCTTCATGCCCTGCAAGCGAGTGGGGCGGCGGAAACGCGCTTTCGGTGCAAACCAAGCCTCGTGGAGAACTTTGTGTAGCTTGGTGCTAGCGTTTAATGCCTTTGGAGTTTCTTTTTCAGCAGTATTAATGTAATAAGGAATGTAATAAAAAGAACAAAGGACAAATTGGTTCAATTGTTTCAGTCCTGTGTCATGTTTAAAAATACCCCTGCTTCAGTCTATAGCTTGTTATTGCTTCAAGATGTTTTAAAGGCCCTTTAAGTTCATCCTTCTCGCTTTGATGCTTCCTGCATGCATGGTACTACTTACATCGTAGTGATACATACATTCCCAGCCCCATCAAGTAGGTACACAGTATTATAAAATCAGTACCCGGTAACCTCAAGCAGTGAAACTGCGTATTGTAAATCATGCACGTGCACGAAAGAGCACGTGGAGGACACCCCAAAACGGACACCAGTTCATGTGCTGTCATGCTGCCCTGTATGATTAATCTTTAAAATGAAAAGGGGTGTCTTGGGTGGGTGGGTGGTTTGTTTGAATAAAAGATGCAACAAAAAAAGTTGGATTTGTGTCAATTACTAATTGCAATTCATTGATCACTGACCATTAAAAGTGGTGACTAATGGAATCGTTGACATGTTACTTCCCGGCTCATAGTAGGTGCCCAAAAAGAACAAGTTTCAGCTGGGCGCGGTATCGCACACCTGTAATCCCAGGGAACCGGGAGGCAGAGGCAGGAGGATGTCAAGTTCGAGAGCAGAGGCAGTCTGCGTAATTTAGCGAGACCCTGTCTCAAAAAGTAAAAAGAATGGGCTGAGGGTGCAGCTCAATGTACAACACTTGAAAAGCATGCGAGCACAAGGCCCTGGGTTCAACCACCAGTACGGGGGGGGGGGGGGGAGCCACTTTCACTGGAAGGATATGGAGTGATAAAAACTTGAAGGCCATAACTTTTTTTTTTTTACATTGTTTATAAGGGTATGGACCCAAAGGAGAAGAGTAAAGTAGGTCATTTGGAGAAAGATGTGATCCAAGGTAAGGGAGTGGCATTGATACAGAAGTAGGGGAAAGAGAAGAAAAGACAGGAAGAAAAGGTTAATTAATGAGCACACTGTATTCAGCGCCTTGTGGGAGGCAGTTCAAGTGAAACTTGGGTAAAATGCCTCCGTCCAGCCCTGCGTAACTCGGTGAGGGAAGTCACTATCTTTTCAGATGTACAAACCTGAACTACCGGAAGTCATCCTTTACTCCTCCCTCTCCCCAGCGGGGTGCAGCCTGGCGTGCACTGAACGCTCCTCCCTCACTACCCATTTCTTGCCCACTGCCATGGTCCACCCAGTGGCCACCGTTCCTTGTGGGTCATCCTGTTGGTATCATGGCTGAGTGTGGGGAAGGGATGGGAGCAAGGGAGTAAGAGTGCCTTCTCTAAAACGCAAACCTAAACGTGCCAGTCACTTCAATGACTTACTCCTTTTAGGATAAGTCCAAGACCTTCCCACTCCTGCTGACCTGGCCTGTACCTGTTACTATAGGCTTTTTCTACCTGTTCTCCTAGTCTACTCCCTTCTACTTTCCTCCAGCTCATCCTCTCACCCCTGTCCCTTTGCACATGCTCGTTTTTCTAGGTGGAAAAGCCTCCTTCCCTTCTCTCCCAACTCCTGACCTCCAATCTCACTTCCTTAAATTCTGTTCATCCTTTACATTTTGACTTCAATGACATTTCTTCAAAATCTGTCTTCTCTCACCAACATCCTGCACCCCACCTTTGGATAAGTTGGGGTGCTTCTTTTTGGTACCATGTAGCATCCATGTTTCTCCTCTTGTAACACTTTTCTTTCTTTCTTCCTTTCTTTTTCTTTCTCTCTTTCTTTCCTTTTCTTTCTTTCTCTCTCTCTTTCTTTTTTCTTTTCTTTCCTTTTGTTTTTGTTTTTGCAGCACTAAGAGATTGTGTTGAGCCCAAGCCTTATATATACTAGACAAATGCTCTACCACTGGGCTGCATCCCCAACCCTATTTTTAGTTTTTATTTGGGGACAGGGTCTTACTAAGTTATGTAGGCTGCCTCTGGCCTTGAACCTGCTATCCTCCTGCCTCAGCCTCCCGAGTCATTGGGATTATAGGCAAGCACCCAGCAGCTGGATCATTCTTCCTTATAAGTAGCTATTAATGATCTCTTGAGGCCAGTAGATTGGAAACTGTGAGGACAAGGACTGTGTCTTTTTAGCAAAATTATATTTCCAGGGCCCAGCTGCTCAGTGACTTTGTGTTAAGTGAATAAATGTTCTTTATGAATTGAGATGAAGGGGAAGGTCATCCTGGGCTGTAGAAATGGGATGGGGCTTCAGGAATGCAAGTGGCCATGCACTGTGCTTTGATAAATCCAAGGGCTTGGAACTAGGAGGAGGGAAGAGGGAGCTAATCTTGCTCTCGTGGTGGAATGGGGGCTTCAAGCAAGCCACTGTGTAGTGCTATACTACTGAGCCACACCTTCAGCCCCAAGGTTTTCTTTCTATCCCTAACACTAGCCTGGCACATGGCTAGATGTTCAATTAATCTTGTGGAATGAGATATCTACAGCTTAGCCTTTAGGGTCACTGCTGTACCCTTGTTCCCTGCTGAGATCAGGCTGGACAGGTTTAGGTCGGGGCTGCCTACAGCCCTTCCTGCCTTCCGCACAGCCACTGTTGCTCCCAGCTCATCTTTGCAATTCCAGCCTCCTGGTTGGAGAGTAGGTATGTGACCTAGTTTTGGCCTTTCGGGCACGAAGAAAATTATGCTAGGAGCTTGTGGGAAATATTTTATTCCTCATAACAGGAAACCCCCAGGCTTACTTTGGAAGTTGTGATGTGAGGGTGTGATGCTTGAAGCTGTAGCAGCCACCTTGTAATCATGAGGACAAAACCTCATGATTTCCATCAGATTTCCATATCGATGGTTCTTTTCTCTCCACTTAGTTTTCAGCTTGAATATTACCTTTTTAGGAATAACTTCCTTGACTGCACAGTCTAAAATCTTCCTCCTTCTCCATTCACTGTCTCGTCATTGTCATATTTTCTTCCTTTCTTTCTTTTTCTGTTTTTTTCTTTCTCTCTCTTTTTTTTTTTTTTTTTTTTTTTTTCATTTCTGGGGGTTGAACTCAGGGCCACTTGCATGCTTTGCAAGTACCACTGAGCTGCACCTCAGCCCACTTTTTTTTTTTTTTTGAAACAGGGTCTTGCTTAATTACTCAGACTGCCTCTGGTCTGGAACTTGCAATCCTCCTCTTGCAATCCTCCTGCGTCCACCTACTGAGTCTCTGGGATTACAGGCATGTGCCACTGCTCCCGGCTCTTTATTTTCTTTTTCAAAAACATATTATTAGCTAAAATTGCCTTAGTTATTTTTAAAATGTTGTTGTTGTTAGGTGCTATCGAGTCATGTCCAACTCATAGGGTTTTCAATGGCTGATTGTTTCGGGGTTGCCTTGGGAGTGGATTGCTGAGTCCTTTTCCCATTTTTGTGATGCTGGGAATCAAAACCAGGACCTCAGAGACTGCAGAGCAGCCCTCTACCAACTGAGCTTCTATCATGAATACAGCTGGAGGGCTTCTAAATAAGTACTCTGTGAGTATTTATTTTTAAAATGTACTTATTACTTATATTCTCATTAGAAGGTGAGCTTTGTGAGAGCAGGGATATTCTTATTCACTGCTCTTTTTCTTTTTCTTCTTTCTTTTTTTTTGGGTGGGGGGAAGGATACTGGGGGTTGAACCCAGGGCCTTGGGCCTGTGTGCTTTGCAAGTGCTAGACCACTGAGCTGCGCCCCCAGCCCATTTTTTTCACTTTTTTGAGACAGGGTCTTGCTAAGTTATGTAGGCTGCCTCTGGTCTTGAACTTGCGATCCTCCTGCCTCTGCCTCCTGAGCCACTGGGATTACAGGCGTGCGCCACTGTGCCCGGCTCACTGCTCTTTTTCTAAGCTCCTAACACAATGTCTAGTAAATAGAAGGTGCTCTGCAAGTATTTGTTGATGAGTGGATGGCAACTAAATGACTGCAAGACAATAACACCATGTTGAAACCAATACAGGGGCTGGCAGACACAACTCCCAACCCCTACTTTCTCTTTTGTGGCTTGGTTGTAGTTAGTTTCATCTGAAGCAATCATTCTGGTGCAGAAATGGACATTCTTGAGATTTCTTCTTTCTTCTCTTTTATATTTTAGAGCTTTTCTGTTCTTTCCCCAAGAAAATGTCTCCTCATTTAATAATGGCTGAAGTTACAAAGGCAGAAAAATGGTACATGCTTGTGAAATTATGAGCCGCATAGACAGAGCTACCTTGAAGCAAAACAAGGCTGTATGTTTTGAAGTAAGACTGGAAATACTAGGCTAAGGATCATATATCTCTAAAACATTACAAAGAGTCTGGAGATTTTCTCCAGCATCTGTACAAGTTCCCACTTATATTATCCATCTACCTACCCATCACCCACTCACGCACCCATCCATCTAGTTTAGAATTGCCAGAACATAGTGAGGTTGAATTAAATGACCAAAAGTTCTGGTGAAGATCAAACTGGGTTGTGTATGATTCCCCCACCCCACTCCACCCAGGAACTTGAGTGTGAAATGTTCAGGTAAATAATTGTCTTGGATTGTGTTTGGCAGGACCATGCACTATAAGGATGGTGGCATAAACATAGTTGAAATGTTAGATCTTGGGATCTAAGTTGGAGAGGTAAAACCTAGGGAGGCTCCAGAGAGATAGCTAAGGGATTGATGATCAGGACATTCCAAATAGTTCAAGAGTAGATATATTGGGAAGAGTGTCACAAGTGACTTGGAAGGGCTTGGAGGTGAGTTGTCAAAGAGTGAGGACCTCTGAGTTTAACGTCTAAAGGGCAAGCAGTCCCAGGGGACACATCCATCCAAGAAGTGCCCCTGGAAGAGGGAGACGAGAGTGGAGAGGAGAAGACCCTGAAGATGAGGAGGAGAGTGACTGGGGCATTGAACATGGTTCCCTGTGGATCCTAAAATTACTCAGCACTTTGGCCAGAAGGAATTCAGAGTAAGACGTTGGCCCCCAGGCTACATTTCAATCCAGGAGAAAAGCCTCCAAAAAACTGGTGGGTGACAATAGGAGATAACTAGGAGAGAATGGGTGGAAATTATCCTCCCTTTACTGTAGTTCAGTCTACTTTCCCTGAATTCTGATAATTCAAGGTAAAAATAGTCACTCGTGTTTGCTTGCTTATGGGTTATTTTTCTTGTGAAATAAGTTAATAGTTTCATTTTCTACTTTTTTTTTGCAAGTATACTATGCATCATTGAGCAATTAAGTCAGCTTTTGGAGACTTGTCAGAGATCTTAAAGCATTTTATATAATACTATTTCAAATAGAAATGATTTATAATTTCCAAATCAGTGACCTACACGTACAAAAATTTAGAATGCAACTTCTTGCTGAGTTGGAAGCTGTCTTAGTTTGTTCCAAGGGATCACATGTTGGAATCTTGGTCTCCAGTGTGGGTTTGTTAGGGGATGGTGGGACCTTTAAGAGGTGGAGTCCAGTAGTCTTTAGGTCACTGGCCCATACTCTCTGAAGGGATTAAGTTTGTTCTCTTGGGACCCAGAGCTAGTTCTTGCAGAACAAGTTGTTATAAAAGAGCTCTTCTGCCCTCTGGCTTCCTATCTCATCCTGGGATCTCTCATTCACACACATACTCCCACCATTGGGATCCCACTGCCATGAGGTGATACAGCCAAAGGGGACCTTGCAAGAAACAGAGCCATGCTATTTTGACTTTTGGTCTTCTAAAACAGCAAGCTAAATAAATACATCTCTCTCTCTTTTTTTTTTTTTTTAATTTTTTTTTTTTTTACAAATTACCCAGCCTCAGATATTTTTTACATGAACAGAAAACTGACTAATACACTGGGTAGTTTATAGAGGGAAAAAAATAGTTTTCACAATCCATTCTACATGGTGGAGAGAGGAAGGGTGAGGCTAAATTTATCCTTGTATCAGGAACACACCTATGAGGTTACTAACCCACTCCCTTGATAACTGCATTAATTCAGTCATGAAGGCAGTGCCCCCATGATTTGATCACCTCTTAAAGGCTCCACCTCCCAATGTTGTTACATGGGCAATGGAAATTTCAACTTGAGTTTTGGAGAGGACAACCAAACCATGGCAGGGACTACCTGGATGTCTTGTATGCTGGTAGGCAGAGTGAGTGAAGAATAAGGGACCTCAAAATAAGAAAATCTACTTCCCTTATTTTGGAACGAAGCTGATTTTTCAGCTTGTTTTGAATTGAGTCCAACTCGGAGTTAAGGAAAAATTATTGGCATTTAAACCTTGTATTAAATCTAGGTCAGTAGTGTTGCTTGAATATCTGGGGAAGATGTGCAAGAAATATGTATAATGTGATCCCTGCATTCAGGGAAGTTTAGATGATATAGATAGTAGGCTGATTGATTATTGCATAATGTAGAATATAATGAGTAAAAAATTTAAAAGGACAATGATATGGGATTTAACAGATAAAAAGGTAAATTTCCTAGCTCAAAAAATGAGTATCTGTGTATGATGTCTTAGTCTGTTTCCTGTTGCAAATAACACAATACTATATACTGGTAAGATGTAAAGAAAAGAGGTTTATTTTGGATCACAATCTGGTCCAAGGTGGAGGAGTTATGTTTGCTGATGGCCTTCTTATTAGAAGGACTTGGCAACCCATCCCCCTCCAAAAAAAAAAAACAAACAAACCAGACATAGAAGACCCTATGAATAACAGAGAAGAACTGACATAGTGCCGGGCATGGCACAGTGTCAGGGAGTGTTTCATTCTGTTGTATATAGGATAGCTATGAGTTGGACAAGACTTGACAACACCTAACAACAACAACAAAGGTGGTACAGGGCATCGTGTGTGTGTGTGTGTGTGTGTGTGTGTGTGTGTGTGTGTGTGTGTGTGTGTGTGTTGGTCTCCTTCCCTCTTCCTATAAAGCTACCGGTATTCAATCATGAGGGCTCCCTCACTGAGTCCTAATCACCTTCCAAAAAGCCCCACCTCTAAACACTATAGTGGGATGAAGTTTCCAACTTTTAATGCCTCACAATGGGGAACAAATTTCAATACATGAACCCTTGAGGGACACATTCAAGCCATATCCAAACTACAGCATGTAGTTTAACCTTTGTCTTTAAAGAGCTTGTTGTTGTTGTTGTTAGGTGCCGTCGAGTCAGTATCCGACTCATAGCAACCCTCTGTACAACAGGGGAAACACTATTGTCAGTGCTTCTCTGCCGTTCATAGGGTTTTCAATGGCAGATTGATTTTTGGGAGGGGGTTGCCAGGTCCTTCTCCCAAGCCTACAGCTTCTGGTGTTCCCAGGCAGTCTCCCATCCAGGTACTAACCAGGCCCAACCCTGCTTAGCTTCACGAGATCTGACAGGATCGGATGCCACAGGGCTACAGCTGCAGGCTTTTAAGGAGCTTAGGACTTGCAAAAGAGGACTTGCTTCAGGTCATGGAATCCCCACACACCCCCCAAAGTCTTCATGGACGAAGTGATATTTGTCTTAGAATTTCATTGCTGGAAGGTGAAAGAGCTACAAGTCCATTTTGGGGTCTGGAAAGGGCACAGGAACAAAGGGTACAGTGGAAGCCTGGGTCACTTAGGAGTAATATGAAACAAGATTGGACAGGTCATCTGAGGCTGTGTCATGGAGAAAACTAGAAATTGACCTTGGGAAATCATGGAAACCTTTTGAATAGATGAGTTGCATGATAGCATATAAAAATAGCATTAAATGTAACTTTAGTAAAGTGCTAACAATACAGAGCTAGAAACAGCAACTGTGTTACATACAGATGCACTTTGACTTTCTATGGGGTTATATCTTGTATTTAGATAGCTGCCATCTAAATGCTTGTATCTTGTATTTAGATAGCTACAGAAAAACCAACCATACAAACTTATGGAGGAGAGGTTTATTGGAAGCTCACAGTTAGATAATCGTCCATAATGGCGGCAGAGCAGGCCTGGCAGAGGTAGCAAGGCCTGTAACAAACGACCTCACGGCATGGCAGACCAGGACCAGAGAGCAACTTGGGCTTTTGATATGGGGTAAAAACCTCCGAAGACCCACCCCCATGGAGCTACTTCTACAAAGCAAGAATCCCACCTCCAAGAGTTTCATAACTTCCCAGGACAGCGTCACAAGCTGGAGCCTGAATGTTAAAGCACATGACCTTTGGGAGACACTTTATATTTAAACCTTGACATATCCCAGTAAGCCCTTCATATGCTGGAAATATTTGAAATTGAAGATGCATTGACCTTACCTAACCTACCAAGCATCATAGCTTAACGACACTGTCCACTGTAGAGTACTAATGATTGACCCTCACGATCGGATGCGTGGCTGACTGGATGCTGCCACTGCCCAGCATGACCAGAGAGTATCCTGCAGCACATCACCAGCCTCAGAGAGGATCAAATTCAAAATCTGATGTATAGTTTCTACTGAATGTATATCACTTTTGTGCCATGGTAAAATAAAAAAAAAATCATTAAGTCAAACCGTTGTCAAGTTGGAGACTGTGTGTATACATATATGTATATAAACACATGCCATCTCTCTTTCTTGGTGCACACATAAGTATGCACTCACATGCATGCACACACACACATAAAGTTTTTCTTCCTTAGGGACTAAGCCCACAAAGAGATAGTATGTGAAATGTGCTCAAGGGATGTGGTCCTTTCCTTTTTCTACTTCTTTTCATTTTCTTCCTTTCTCATCTTCATTTTTCTTCTGGTTCTCATGTGCTGCATGCCTGTACTTCCCAAACCTTGGAGCTTGAATCATGTCCCTCCAAGTATGAACACAGTTGCACAGGCTTCCTGGTACTTGGCTGCAAGGAGGACTCCCTGGATCTCTCAATCTAGCCAACCAGTCTACGCCTAGGAATGCTTTGGAAGTAGGTGCCGTGGTTGGTGCATGCTTGTAATCCCAGCAACTTGGGAGGCAGAGGCAGGAGGATCACAAGTTTGAAACCACAGGCAGCCTGTGTAACTTAGCAAGACCCTGACTCAAAATAAAAAGTTAAAAGTGGATTGGGATTGCAGCTTAGTGGTATGGCACTTACAAAGCATGTGTAAGGCCCTGGATTCAACCCTCTGGTACCAAAATAAATAAATAAATAAATAATGCTTTGGAAGTTTTGCTGATCTGTCCATGAAAATAATCAGCACATGGTTATCCTTAAGAACAACAGAGAGGTCTCCCTCAGCCTTAGAACTGCTAACAAGGTACATGAAAATGATAATAATGGTTGTGTCTAAATGGCAGGTGGGGGTTGATACATTTTTTTCTTTGCCCTTCAGTACTCTTTTTTTTTTTTTTTTTTTCTTTAATGAACGAGTATCACTTTGGAAACAAGAAAAAAAAAGTGTGTTTTAAAAAATAACTGTGAAGAAATGGGCAAGTTGTGTATAATGAAATGCAGGACCTCATGTACAATTTGGCAAGGTGGTCTCTTGAAAGGACCTGGGGCTCAGAAGTATAGTCTTCTATTTGGAAGTTTGGAAAGGGGACAAAGGGGAAAGGAAGCGGTAGGAGGTTAAGGTCCTGAGAGGGGGTGGATATCTCCTTTTATTGGCTTTTTGTTTTTTTAATGGCCACTTGAATAGCCGGACCCATGCAGCTTCTTGGGACTAGTGATTTTTCCTCAAAATAATATCCTTTTGCAAAAACCTTCTCAAAGAGAAGAGGCTGAAAACCAGAAAAGCCAGCAAACTAGACAGAATAGAGACCAAGTTCCTGTTTCTCAAGACAGAGACATGTACTTCCTGGAGCACACGGTCCACTCCTCCTCTCTGTGGTCTTCTGCCAGGATCCGCTGCATCCAAGACCAACTGAGGAGTCAGCTGTTGGTCATTTGAGTGTGACAGAGCTGACCTGCAGCCCCCCCAGACACAGAGAATATGTGTGGTGCCTCGTCTCAGCTGGAGGGCTTCTAGCTTCTCTTCTATTTCCTTCTGAGCTCCGTTTGTTTGTTATTATTCTTAAGGTTTTCTGGGTAACTATAAGCAACAGATCTTGTTAGTTCCTCTTGAGATTGCCCACTGCTCCCCACCCTTATTTCTCACCTCCCAGCATCCTGTTTGTCTCCCTGACTCTGTTCCCCCACCCCACTCCACCCTCACCCAGCTATCAGTCCTTTGAGCCATGCTTTTCTTCTCTCAGTTTAGTTCACTGACTTGTACTTTCTTCTATCATGAGTACACTTAAAATATGTATAGGTAGATAGTCCACTGTTGGTCTTTCCTTCCCTTCCTTTGAAGATACTGTATTTCTAGAAAATGAAAATGACTAGAGAGGGATAAGAAGAAATATGTTGTTGTTATTGTCAGGTGCCATAGAGTCAGTATCCAACTCATAGCAGCCCTACATACAACAGGGGAAACACTATTGTCAGTGCTTCTCTGCTGTTCATTGGGTTTTCAATGATGGATTGATTTTTGGGAGTGGGTTGCCGGTCCGTCTGCCAAGCCTACAAGCACTTGGTGTTCCCAGGCGGTCTCCCATCCAAGGACTAACCAGGCCCGACCCTGCTTAGCTTCCAAGATCTGACAGGATTGGACACCACAGGGCTACAGCTGTAGGCAATAAGAAAATATAGAAAGAAGGAAATATGGACTGTTATGGTTTTGTTATGAAATGTTCCCCCAATAATCTCATGTGTTCAAAGCTTAGGCCCCAGTCATTGGACCCAGTTATTGAGAAGTGTTTGGATCATGGGGGCTCTGATCTAATCAATAGATTAGTTCACTGGTAGATTTATAATTTGATGGCCTTATAGGAGGTGATGGAAACTTTTGGAGGTAGGGCCTAGTTGGAGGAGGTAGGTCACTAGTGGCCAAAGTAGGTCATTGACAGTGTGTCCTTGGGGGCGATCCCTTGTCTTGGGCCCTTCTCTGCTCTCTCTGCTTCCTGGATGCCATGAAGTGAGCAGCTCTCCTCCATCACACCCTTACTACCATGGTGTTCCACCTTGCCTCAGCCCCAAAGTGATGGGACCAAGCCGCCATGGACTGAAACCTCTGACACCATGAGCCAAAATAAAACTTTTGTCTTTTCAAGTTGTTTTTCTCGAGTATTTGACACAGCGATGAGAAACTGATCATCACATGGGGAAATTTAAACTATGTTCAGGACTTTTGAGATGGTCTTTCCCTATTTAAAGTTACCTGCTTATGACAGGAACAAAAATATCTACAATGTATAGTAGGTTCGGGCTGGGATTTAGCTCAGTTGGTAGAGCGCTGCGCTGAAGTCTCTGAGGTCCCAAGTTCAATTCCCAGCACCACAAAAATGGGAGAAGGGCCTGGCAATCCACTCCCAAGGCAATCCCGAAACAGTCAGCCATTGAAAACCCTATGAGGGTCGCTATGAGTTGGATACCGACTCGACGGCACCTAACAACAACAATAGTAGGTTCATGTTCACATCAATATGATGTCCAATTTATTGGATCTTAAAAAATATTTTAGCTAGTCCATAATTTTATGTAATTTCTGTTAGCCAGCTTTCTGTCACTGTAATGAAATACCTGAGATGATCAACTTGTAAAGAAAAAAGGTTATTTTGGCTCACAGTTTTGAAGGTTCTAATCCATGATCAGTTGGCTCCCTTGCTTTGGGTCTGTGGTGAGGTAGCACATCATGGGGGCAGTGCTCACCTCATGGCTAGGAAGCAAAAGAGAGGGAAGAAGGGGCTGAGCTTCCCACAGTCCCCCTCAAGGGTATACCTCCAATGACCTGAAGACTTTCCAGTAGGTCCCACCTCTTAAAGGTTCTACTGCTTTCCTTAAGGGCTAGAGGTTAGCTCAGTTGGTAGAGTACTGTTCTGTACTCTCTGAGGCCCTTGGTTAGATCCCCAGCACCACAAAAACTGGAGAAGTACATGGCAACCCATTCCCAAAGCAATGCTAAAACACAATCAGCCATTGAAAACCCCATGAGGTTTGCTATGAGTCAGACCCGACTCGATGGCACCTAACAACAACAACCCTTCATAGTGCCACCCTGAGGACATGGGCTTTTGGGGGAAATTCAAGATCCATGAACTATCTAGGCTTACATTTCAAGTTTTCTCATTGCTATAACAAGTGGCTCTAGTAGCTATGAAACATTATGGAATCTACACAATTTTGCGGATTGATAAGAAACACTAAACATTTTTTTTTTAGAATATCATAGTAAAAGAAGTAATCAATATTGTAGCACAACTTAATATGTAATTCTACCCAGTAGTCACAGTATCATCACAGCAGAATAAATGTGTCCTAAAAAGGAAAAAATAAAAAGAAAGAAAAAATCATATTTTAAAAAAAGAAACACTTTCAAAACTTATTGAGTACAATTTTTGCTACTCAGTAATTTATCTAATCCATTCCCTTTTCTGTGCTGAAGAGAAATGACAATTCAAAAGAAACAGAAATTGACGATGGAGTCCTAAACTCATTGATATCTTAGGTTTCTCCTGTTGTTTTATAGATATTTGAAAACTGAAGATTTTCACCAGCTTCACACACGTTTTTCTCCATTTCTATCTTTGTTTATTTTCTTATAGGGCAAATTTTTCAAACAGAATTCATTTTCTTTCATTGGTGCTGAGAAGATGAAGCATCTGAAGGAAGTTCCCACGAATTAAGAGAAGACGGGACAAGGCCTGTCGAGGATTTGTCACCATGTCCCAGGAGAAGAACTCTTGGCAGTCTCTGCTTTCTTTCTTTCCCTCACCAAATATCTCCAGGCACTCTGTGTTGTGATGCATTTGAAAAATGTCTTTCCAAAGTCCAGTCCTGGGGACTTTGCAGTTTTGAGTAAGTGTTACAGCTCTCAAATGAGTAGTGTGATGTAGATAATGATAAAACGAGTCATATTTCTTAATATATTTCTTCTGGGCTTGAAGAAAAAATATGCTTAGATCCTTAAAAAAAAATCCTCATTAATCTAGACCATTCTGTACAGATGACCTGACAAAGATGCATTGTATAATTCAGACACAGTGATTGCTGTGTCTGATGTCCCCCTTAATAACACTGTTGATTATGTTATTTCAGTTCCAGATAGTAATCTTTCTATTCCACAGTCTTTAGAAACTAGGGAAGGAAAGCAAAGTTTATTTAGCTTATTTTAAAGAAAACCTTTCCTGTATCATTGTTTTTTTGAAAATGTATACAATTCAAATTTTCTTTTTGATTCTAAAAAATAATTCCTTCAAAAAAACTTTTTTGAATTTGTAAGCTGAAAAATATATGTCTGAATTTGTGATTCTAAAGGGGAAAAAAAGGAAATAACATCTGCATTGATTTAAAGAAGCAGCAGCAGCAGCAGCAGCAGCAAAAGCAGAAGCAATCATCATTATATTGCTAGTCATTTTCAATTTGTGGTCATTCTGCTCCTTCTGAAGATTTTTATATGCAAAACCTTGGGTCAGTATGCTCATTCTTCATTTTCTTAGTTTAATTAATTTGAAGGTAACATGGCTCTTATTTAGAAAAATAAGTATCCATCTTAATGGTAAAATGTTTTAAGATTAGTTTTTAAATAATTGGAAATCTGTCATTCCATGAGGCTGGACATACGAACTAAATTTGTTTTAAATTGTTATGATCAGCTTTAGAAAGCAAAATATCTTGAAATAGTTATGTCCCAAGGCATTACATATCAGATATTTAAATTATAAGATAAAATGTGAAATTAACAAGGACAAGCAATTTTTCAAATTGTCTTTTCAATTAGAAATCAAAGCTTTTTAGAACATTTAATTTTCATCTGTCACCATCATTGTTATACAGTCCTTGTAATGAATTGAATTTGATTCTGGATCAATTGAAGCAGATAGCATTTCTTCCACTTCCTCTTGAGAAAAAGGTTTACCTTCTTCAGTCATGTACTTAATCAGATCCTCTTTAGTAAGAAACGCACATTTAGCTGGAGTTAAAACCTCAAAAGCTTGAAGAAGGACATCTTCAGGAATTGGTCTGTATCTTCTTTCCAGAAGTACTTTGGTCATCACTGGAAGAAATTTTTCATATCGATTGTATCCAGTGGGCTGTTTTTCCTCTACCTGTGCAATTAGATTGTGCAATTCTCCTTTGCTAGGGCAGCATCCTAATGACTTCATAATTGTCCCAATCTTGCTCACATCCACCATATTATCTGACTCATGGTCAAACACTTCAAATGCCTCTTTGGTTTTTTCCATGAAATTCTGCTACTATTAGCTCTTCTCTGTCTTTATCCTCTGCCATCTTGATGTGGAGCACCTCCTTCAAGATTTTTTAAAATTGTCTTTATACTTTAATTTATGACCCTGCCCCCTATGAGGTTAATATTTCTAGCTAGTTGAAACTCTATAAGTTGTTTGTAAGGTAATTAGGGCAAAGGCTTTGTCTTTTTTTTAATAGTTTTTGTTACAACACTTTATACTTAACAGACAGTTTTATATTATTCTAACAACTAATTTCCTTGATCACATAAATGACTTTAAAATTTATTATTACTATATACTAGTAATAGGCATTCTTTTTATGGACAAATAAATTTAAATAATGTAATTAATATAATTCAATGACACCAAAGCAAGTGGTTTTTCATGTTTTATACATTATTACATATCATTTGCTTTGGTATTTTTGAATTATATTCCTGATACAATATAATAACATTTCTGAGTAGTATAATATTCTTTGAATAATATATCCAATATTTAGAGCCATATTTCCCAACAAAATGTTATAATTAAGTATTACATTTAAACTATAATTAAAAGCTCCATACAAAATGCCCCATTATATCACATAAAAATGAAGAGAAAATTAGACTGGGGATTAAATGAAGAAATAGCCAAGCTATGACATCCATGCTTATATGTGAGGCTAGGAATCCCTCCCCTCCCACAATTATTTGCATTTATCATTATTTCATTGAAGCAAGTCAATGAAAAGAAACATAATGTGATTTTTTGAGGTCATACGAAGGTGGGATCAACGGTCAGAAAGCAACTTAAGAAACATGATACTCATTTTTTCTAAAGGCTTTGCACTAAATCATAAGAATAGAATTTTCCTTCTGCTGCCTATGTTTCATGTCAAGTGAATCAGGAAAATCACGAACAGTATGGAAAACAAAACGAGAAAACCCCACACTAATTAGTCCTTCATAGTATATCGTCAACCTATGATTGGATAAACATAATCTAGCTGCTTGCCAAAGCCCACAAAAGCAGAGATCAAATGCATTTCCGCATCCTGCTGGTGATTTGGTTATCTGAGGTAAGTGCCCATTCACTTAGAAAAAAGCAAGAGCAAAGAATGATAAGAAACCTTGGAAAGGAAACACCCAGCTTTAATCAAATATATTCAAAAATAGGGCATAATACATGTTTGTCATACTGATGTTCATGGTAAGGCTGTACCTTTTGGATGCCACAGCATCCCTGCTGTGTATATTATTGCAATTCTATAGTTCCCACTTTTAGTGGGACACGTGGCCAAGTTGTTAAAGACAGTTGGATTTGTTAAAGCCTTCTCTGGCTGTGCATACTGTTAGTGCTAGGGTTGGGTGTAAATGCTGAGTGTGCTCTTTTTCAAAGATTTAATGAAAACTATTAGCACTGTCCAATAGAAATAGAATTCATAGCACATATGTAGTGAAAAAGTAAAAATAACTAGATAAAGTTAATTTTAGTAATACATTTTCCTTAATACAGTATGTCCAAAGTGTTATCAGCTCAACATATGAAAATTATTAATGAGAGAGCTTGCATATTTTTTCTCTTAATAGGTCTTTAAATTCTGGTATTTATTTTATACCTGTATCACACATTAATTCAGTTTAGCTACATTTCAATAGTCACATGTAGCTAGGGACTACCATACTAGATAACTCAACTCTAGCCTTTCTCTTGTAAATTAAAAATAGGTCTTAAAGATTAGCAATTAACTTTATCACCTGGTAAAACACAGCCCAATGCTATTTAATGGAAGACAACCCACTATAAGCACTTAATAATGTAACAACAATAATGTCAGCATCAAACAAAATTACTAGACGTGCTAAAAAGCGGGCAGAAAAAATCCTATAACAAAGAGGAATCAGTTAAGAGAAACAAACTTATAAGTGACAACATAATGGAACTACCAGGCAGGAATGTTAAAACAGATTTTATTAATTTGTATAAGCAGGTAAAGAAAACTCAAAAGTAATCATAAAAAACAAAAGGTGTAAAAAATAAGAATTAAATGTGACTTTTAGAGATGAAAAATACAACATTTGAAATGAAAAGTTTATTGGATGGGATTAACCACAGATTAAATATTGTAAGAAAAGACTAGTGAGTCTATAAATGCAGCAATTTAAACTATGCAAGATGAAACACACAGAAAAAAAAAGACTGGAAAAAGAAATGAATAGAGCTGGAGATGTAGCTTAGTGGTAGAGTGCTTGGCTAGCTCACAGGAGGCCCTGAGTTCAACCACCCAGTACTACCAAAAAAAAAAAAAAAAAAAAAAAAAAAAAGGAACATCATTAGTAGGAATAAGGAGAGATCTTTCATAAGATATAAATAGTAAAGGTATAAATTCCTCAGGAAGATATGACAATTCTAAATGTAATATAGCTTTAAAATGTAGTAAAAGCTGACAGAGATCAAAGGGAAATTTTAAAACCCACATTTATAGTTGGATATTTCAACACTTTTCACTTAATATTTA